>BCLF01000254.1:49899-66286 GCA_001602275.1 Zoysia japonica
GGCCAGTGGCGGCGTGGTGGCGACCCGGCGACCCTGCGGCGGGCGGCGGACCATCGGGATTGGGATCGTCGGCAGTCGGCGCCCCAGCAGTCACTGGGAGCAGTCGGCTTCTCCAACGTCCGATGCCGAGAGACCTATCCGATGGTCTGGCTTGGCAGCTTCTACCCGGGCGGAAGCGTGCAACATTTTCTACTGAAATTTCATTCTTGTTTACTCATTTAAAAATAAAAAAATAAACATTCTTGCTAAAAAATTTATGCGACTTTTTGTAAGTGCAAGTAGGAAAATATACGCAACCATCAAAGCCATAAAAAGTATATTAGGAAATTGTCGGGAAGAAAGAAAAAGTATACAACGATGTGATAACTTTGTATTGGAAGCAGAGAAAATGTAGCGGGAAGTGAGGAAAACGTGTTGAAAAGAGAAAAAAGTATATTAAAAAGTGAAAAATATATTGAGAAATGAGAAAGTTGTGAAAAGAGAGAAAAAATTAATTGAAATTGAGAAACCTGCGTGGGGAAGAGATAAAATAGTACTAAATTGAGAAATGTGTATTGGGAATAGATAAATGTATTAGGAATGTGTATTGGGAATAGATAAATGTATTGGGAAGTGATAAAAAAAATATATTAGGAAGTGAGAAAATTGTACTGAAAAAAGAAAAAATATATTGAGAAGTAAGAAAAATGTATTAGAAAGAGACAAAGGTGCAGAAGAGATAATAGTATATTAGTAAGTGATAAAGTTGTGGTAAAAAAATAAAAATGTGTTTAAAAATGAGAAAATTTTGTTGGAAAAAAGAAAATTATATTAGAAAAGTGAATTGGAAAGTGAGAAAATTTTGTTGGAAAGAGAGAAAAGTATATCAGATTCCCAATACATTTTTCTCTGTTCCCAACATAAATTTTTCACATCCTAATATACTCTTCTCTATTCCTAACATCTTTCTCATATTAGAATATATATTTTTATAGTTTGGACAGTTGCATATATTTTTATACTTCTACTAAAAGAGTTGTATGATTTTTTTAGCATCAGAATATTTTTTATTTTTAAATGAGAAAACAAGCGTGGCATGCTTCCACTCGGGCAGAAGCTACGATTAGGGCTGAAAATGGTACGAAAATTTTCCGTTTCGACTGCATTTTATTTTATCCTTTTTTTCGTACCGTTTTTGGATAGGTGGAGAAAAATGAAACCGGTAACGAGAATGGTATGGTTTTTTTCTGACCGTTTCAGCGGAATTCGGTTTTCAGCAAAAATTTTCCCTTTTTTTTACCTTTTTCCCAGATTACGGTAATGAGATGAACATGTTTTATGAAAAATAAAAATTAAACGTTATGAACCAAACAACCTCTATTGGCCCATGTTGTTGAGTTATATGTCATGAATTTAATTGTAACTTGTATTATATATATTGTAAGACTTAAACATACGGTGAATGTTCGATATTTATTTTATTCATATTTTTGACATCTTTTTCGGTTATCGACCGTTTTATTTTGTTTTCGAATTTTGTATTTATAGGTCGACTTTTCTATTTCTGTTTTTGTTAAGTGTTGTAAATATAAAAATGAAAATGGTTGAGTTATTTTTTCGACGGTTTTCAACCTTAGCCACGGTGCCAAGCCTGGCTGTCGGATAGGTCGCTCGCATGGGACGTCGGAGGAGCCGACTGCTCCCAGCGACTGCTGGGGCATTGACTGCCGACGATCCCAATCCGGACCGTCGGTGTGTGTTTTGGGAAGTGCGCAGCAGGCGGGCCCCGCAATATTTTTCTTTTTTTAAACTCCATCTGACAACTTTCCCTAGGAACAAGTTTTCGAGGGCACCAATCCTTTCCCTACGATTTAAAAAAAAAACGGTATGGCAACTTCTCTTTCTCGTTAACCTTTTCTTAGGATACTTTCCCTAGGTTTTTTCTAGGAATACAGTTTCCTTAGGATTTCAACTTTTCCTTAAAGTTTTCATCATAGGGAAAACGATCGATTCCAGCCGTGAAAGAAACTATATGTAGGCATTTTAGGTAGGTCTTATCTGTAGTTGTAGTTGGTGAGCTTAGAGATGAGATGATTAGAGATGGAGGCGCTGGTGAGGGTAAGATAGTCTTTTCTTTTCTACACAATTTTGTGATTGGGATGATTGCATCAGTTTGGCCTTAGTTTTTATGGTTTGCACATTTGATCTTGATTTGTCAAAGTGAAGTTCCTGTTTAGCCATGATTTCTAACATGTTAGTAGAATTTTTTTAATGATTAAAAAAGGTAAAATCGAAAATCGATACATCATGAAGACCATGAAAAAAGGACAGAACTACCCTTGCTGTGGAAATTTTAAGAAATAAAGTATATTCAAAATGTTGTCAAAATATAAAAAAATTTACTTAAATTACATTCAAAATACATTTAATTATTGCTGAATTTTTTCTATATGCTATTAGATTTTTTTTTATATAAAACAGATCAATCGTGCAAAACAAATGAAGAATAGGATCAATAGTGAAAGGGTAAACATGTTATTTTTACATAAGACTTAACACCATCAACTAGAGATAACGGAGTGGGGTCAATCTCATTGTTGGTTTTAAAAAAATTAGGGTCAAATGTGTACATCATAAAAAACAAGGTCAAACATACAATTAGCTTCTCAACTAGGGTCACTTGGCCCTTTGTGATTTGATCATAGAACGTGAGTTAAAATGGGACGGAGTCTAGTTAATGAGAAGTTAGTACTATCTCCGATTTTAAAATATTGAAACTATTGATTTTTAATATTAATTTTGATCATTCAACTTATTAAAAAATTATTTAAATATGTAAAATTATTAATCATGTTTCAAATACCACTAATGATAAAATAAATTGTAGCATAATATATTATATTTATTATGTTTTTTAAAATAATATAAATAATTAAATTAATATTAGAAGTCAATAATATTTTAAAACGGAACGCATGAAGGGACATATTTGTAGGGTATTCCTCTTCTCCTATCTTGATACTAACACAACAAGTGCACCGTCTTTAAAAAAAAAAAAACTGTATCACATAGGACTCCAATTTGTTGAATACCTAGAATTTGAACTATGTTGGCACGCGATGCTTTCCTGGCGGCGGGCAGCAATATGGGAACGGCGTCCAGCTCCAAGCGCAAGGCACCAAGAGGTGCTAGCAGCGCAATAACGCACAGGTACCTATCTTCTGCTACGTGCCCCGGTCGACGGCGTGCCATGCAACAAAAGGCTTTACGGAGGGCCAGCAGTGCACGGCGTTGTAATGCTAGCTACCTTGCCCAGCGTGATTGATAGATCTAGATGTGGTGACCAAACTGGCCGGCTACGTGAGAGCGCACAGTGCTAGCTGCCGGCATCGGAGTCGACGCCGGATGTTCGGCCGGCGGCGGTTGCTGCCATTGTCCCGGCGCGACAGTGCGGCAGAGATGTGACTGGGCGCGTCAAAGGCGGCCGCCAGTCTCGTTTCATGCCTTGGCCCGATGGTCCTGCCTTCTTCATGCCAAAGGGAGGAGTAGAGTAGGTGAAGGACTGCACGCCAGAGCGAGGCTTGGTCGTGGTCGCTGGTCCGGGGTGCAGGGCACTGACAGGAACGCATCGGCACGACGGTCTTCGCAATGGGACGGACCCAGTCATGGACGGGGACAAAACAAAATCACAAGCCCCGAAGTCCGGGGGCCTCTCCGCCAAGCACTGCCATAAGGGCCCCCCTAGGGCTGTCAAAGAGCCGAATTGAAGCAAGCTTGGATGGCGTAGGCTCGAACTCGAGTTCAACTCGAGCCAAGCTCGAGCGAGCCTAGCTCGAGCGAGCCTGATTTAAACTTCTATCTACAAAACGAGCTCGAGCTCGAGCCTGTTCGAGCTCGGATCGATTTAGGCTCGACAACAGGAAAATTATATAAATATTATTAAAAATTAATTATAAAAGATTATTTTAAACTATAAATTGATAAATTAACAATCAAACTATAAAAAATAATTATTATTCACATTAACGAGCCTTATCAAGCCTGACCGAACTCGAGTTCGGTAGGCTCGCGAGCTTTATGTTGAGCTCGAGTTCGACTCGTTTAACTTTCGAGCCGAGCTCAAATCGAATTTTTAACGAGCCGCACTCGAATAGCTCGTGAGCTCGAGCCTCATTTGACAGCCTTAAAGCCCCCCTCAATTATACGGCCCGTTGCGGGAAGCTGTTCGCGAGGCAACTCGACACAGGTCGAGGGGTCGAGCCTCGAGGAAACGAAGGGAGGCGCGGAGCCTTTTCTTGATACTAAGACACAAAGCCTTAAAACGTAGGAATGAGACCCGGAGCCTTGTCGAGACTAAGGCACGGAGCCTTAGAACATCGGAGCGAGGCGCGGGGCCTGAGGAGTCAAATGTGAAGGGGCCGATCGTTCCGACCCTCAAGTAGGGACACTGAGACTAGCCCCTGGGTAGTGAAGGGTAGACGAGTCGGCTGTGCTTCACTGCCAAAATATAGTTAATGAAACAAGAGAATACATAGTAACTTAGCTGATTTTATTATACGTTGAAATGACGTAAGTTCTCGATGTTCCAAGCATGGGCTAGCTCGCTGCCGCCCTCGGTAGCTAACTTGTATGCGCCGGACTTTAAAATTCGCTTGATTACATAAGGACCCTCCCATTGGGTGATTGTTTGTGGTGGTCGGTCTTGTCTTGCACTGTCTTGACCATAAGGTCACTGACATTGAAGGCCCAACTCTTGACGCGCCAAGCGTGTAGTCGTCACAGACTCTGCTGGTACTTGACCGACCGTAGAATGGCGACGTCGCGTGCTTCGTCCAGTTGATCCTGGGCGTCTTGCCGCGCCGCTTCCGACCTTTCTTCATCGTAGGCTCGGACCCTCGAGGAGTAGTAGTCGAGGTCGGTCGACAGCACAGCTTCACTCCGAAGGTCATGAAGAAGGGGGAAAACCCCATAGTTCTGTTGGGGTCGTTCGTAAGCCCCACAACACGGATAGAAGTTCTTTGACCCACCGCCCGACCACTTGTCTGACGGAGTCGTAGATCCAAGGCTTCAGTTCTTGCAACACTATCCCATTGGCACGCTCAACCTGACCGTTGGTCCTCGGATGGGCGACGCAGGCAAAGTCGAGCCGGATGTGGTACTCCTCGCGAAATTTCTGGAAAATGTGACCAGTAAATTATGTACCGCTGTCGGTGACGATAGAGTGTGGCACTCCAAAGCGGCAGATGATGTCGCGGATGAACTCGACGGCCCGAGCAGAGCCGATGCAGGGGTCGGCTTCACCTCGATCTACTTGGTGAACTTGTCGACAGCGACGAAGAGGTGGGTGAAGCCCCGGGTGCTGGTTAGAAGGGCCCGAGGACGTCGAGTCCCCAGACCGCAAAGGGCCATGTGATCGGAATCGTCTGAAGCTTCTGGGCCGGCAGATGCGTCTGTCGGGCGTAGAACTGACAGGCTCTGCAAGAGCGAACAAGTTTCTCGGCGTCGGAGACCGCCGTTGGCCAGTAAAACCCTTGGAAAAAAACTTTCTCGACCAAGGTCCTTGGAGCGGCGTGATGCCCGCAAATGCCTAAGTAGATGTTGTCGAGGAGACGGAGACCCTCCGCCTAAGGGATGCAGCGCTGGATAACGCCGCTGGGACTTCACTTGTAGAGCTCATCATCGACGATGACGTAGGCTTTAGCATGGATATCTGATGGTACCCAGAGTACGCATCAAGAAAGCTAAGGGTTTCGCAGCCGACGATGGAATCGACCACCTGATCTATGCGCGGCAAAGGAAACGGATCCTTTGAGCATGCTTTGTTGAGACTCATGTAATCAACGCACATTCTCTATTTCTCATTCTTTTTTTTAACCATTACAAGGTTGGCCAGCCACTTAGGGTGGTAGACCTCTTTGATGAACTTTGCATCATGCAGCTTGGCAATCTCCTCCCCAATGGCGCAGTGCTTCTTGTCGTCGAAGCGTAGGAGTCGTTGCTTCACCGGTTGGGAGCCGGGGATGATGTTCAGAGAGTGCTCGGCGACCTCCCTCGGGATGCCCGGCATATCAGATGGTGCCTAGGCGAAAACATCCCGATTCCAAACGAGAAAGTCGACAAGCGCGCTTTCCTATTTGTCGAAATGCGCCGTCCTGATCCTGGCCTTCTTGGTCGGGTCGGTGCTATTGAGGAGGATCTCCTTAGAGTCGTCGGCCGACTCGAAGGACGTAGAGGTTGAAGGCTTAGAGTAGAGAGTCGCAGTCAGCACCTGGGACTTGCGGATCTCTTCCAGTTGGGCCGACCATGCGAGGGCGACGGCCAGCTCGAAGCTTTCCTGCTCGTAGGCGAGAGCGTGCTTGAAACGGGATGTCACAGTGATGACGTCTTTAGGCCCCGGCATCTTGAGCTTGAGGTAGACATAGCTGGGAACGGCCATGAACTGGGCATAGACGGGTCGGTCGAGGATGGTGTGGTAGACCGCTGAAAAATCGACCACTTCGAAGGTGAGCTTCTCCGTCCTGAAGATGTCACGGTCGCCGAAGGTGACCGACAGGGTGATCCGACCCAGAGGCACCGCGCTACCCTCGGGGATGATGCCGTGGAAAGGGACGTGGCTCGGACAGAGGTCGGACTCTGAGAGCTTCATGGCCTTATAGGTGTCGATGTAGAGGATGTTGAGGTCATTGCCTCCGTTCATGAAGACCTTGGTCAGACGCGTGGTGCCGGTGATCGGATCGAGCACCAGCGGCAGGAGCCCCGGTTGAGGCACATAGTCGGGGTGGTTGGACCTGTCGAAGGTGATCGAGGCCTCCGACCACATGAGGTAGGTGGGCACAGCGGGGTCGGTGAGATTGACCTCTTGCCACATCTGCCTCTGGTGACGTTGTGATTCGTAAGCCACTGGCCCGCCGAGGATCATCAGGCAGTCCTTCGGCTCGGGAAAGACATTGTCGGCGTTACCCTCGGCCTCCTTCGCAGGAGGGTCGGGATTTTGAGGCTGACGGGAGTCGGGTCGGAAATGACATCTGTAGAAAGCTCGTATAAGGTGGCAGTCCCGCAAGGTATGCTTGACGGGGGTCGCATGGTTGGTGCAGATCTTGTCGAGCATCTTTTTGAAATAGTTGTTGTGGTCGACCGGCTTCTTCGCTTGGGGTCAGGGCGGCCGCTCGGTGACGCCCACAAACTCTGCATCGTGCCGGCGGTTCTTCTTGTTCTTGCTGCTCGAGCCGCTCCTGTCCTGACCATCCTTGCGGTCGGAGCGTCGGTCGGAGCGGTTGTCGTTCTTGCGGTCGGCTTTGAACTTCTCTGTGTCCTTGGCCCGATCCCGATCAAAGTTGGCCTGAACGGTCTCTTCCCCGGTGGTGAAGGTGGTGGCGATGTCGAGAAGGGCGCGCGCTATCCGATGGTTTTTACACCCCAGCTTGTGGACGAGCGACTTGGATGTCGTACCGCAGGTGAAGGCGTTGATGACGTCGGCGTTGCTCACGTCGGGCAGCTCGTTCCGCTTGAGCGAAAAGCGCTGGATGTAGTCACGGAGCGATTCGTTGGGGTTCTGCTTGCAGTTCTTCAGGTCCCAGGAGTTACCTGGGCGGGTGTAGGTCCCCTAGAAGTTGCCGACGACGCCGCGACGAAGGTCAGCCCAGTCATTGATGCTGTCTCTGGGAAGGTGCTCGAGCCACCCCTGGCCCAGTCGGACAGGAAGTGTGGCAGGTACTGAATGGCGAACAGGTTGTCGATGCCACCGGCTCTGCACGCAAGACGATAATCTTTGAGCCAGTGGGCAGAGTTGGTCTCACTAGTGTATCGGACGATGTCCACCGGACAGCGCGGAATCTCTGAGGAAAAGGTGCTCTTCGGATGTGGGATCCGAACGCTCGGGGCCCGACTTCATCAAGACTAAGGCTTCAGACGTGATCGTAGCTGTGCCGACGGCGGCAACGGTCGGGAGACCGCTCCCGCCTGGACTCGACGTAGTGCTCGCTCCTGGCTTGCTTCCACACGTCGATCGTGTGAGGAGCGTCACGGTGCTCCCCAAGGCGCTGGCGAATATTGCCAGTCAGAGGGTAAGGATCACGCGCCTCGGTCCGACCGCGACGGTTGTCGCAGGTCGAACTCCGTCGATCGGCGCTCGGTCAGTGAGAGCTATGCGCCTCGAAATGCTGATGAAGTGATGCTTCAAGTTGTTGAAGCGCGGCGTCGAGGTAGACACGTAGACGGTCGTAGGTTTCATTGAGCATGAGGTTGTCGGGCGTGGCGGACTCGTAGAGGACGTAAGCCACCGCCGCCACCAGATTCTCGTATGACGTGTCAAAGAGGGGCGTGCCACCGTCCAATATCTGCTGATAAGTGGACCGGGCTCGGGCTTGAGCGCCACCGCTCGTCGCAGCGGCACCCTTGCCCTGACCATCGCCCCCGGTCACAAGCTTGCGCCAGAGAGCGTCCTCGACGACAGAAAGAGCGCGACGGTGCGGAGAAGGGTCATCATTAAGAGCCTTGCCGGGGGTATCGACCTCGGCGGCCTTGTTAGGCTGTATCATGAAGCACTCACGGGATGGGTCATGACCCAACACATCGTGAGGTAGACGACGAGGTGAACGACGGCGGGGCGAACGACGCCGAGGCGCAAGCCGCTTGGGCGGGCCTCAAGATGAAGCGCGCCGCCGTTGTCGGCAACGAAATCCAGACTTTCGAAGTGGAAGGCCTGGCCAACAGCGAAGGTAGAGATGCTCCACGGTCGACCATCACGAGCGATGGCAACCGCAAACCCCCAAAACGCACGCGAGAGATTGAGGACTCTCCCGCCAACAGCGAAGGTAGAGATGCTCCACGGTCGACCATCACGAGCGATGGCAAGTGTCTATCGAAGCCATCGAAAAGTGAAGTGAAAACGCACCACGAAAACCGCATTCCTGACGCGCCAAGTGTCTATGTTCTGACCATCGGCAAAAGTAAAATTTACGTAATTGGAGAGAGAGTTCGTGCGCTCTTCGTATTGGAATACCCTAGCCTATAAAAGAGACTCAAAGATTAACCTGGTTCGGGCCACCGAGAGGCGTAATACCCTACGTCCAAAGGCGAGAGAGATCAAATCGTATGAACTCAAGAACACGAGTACAATGTGGAAGAGGCTTGGCTCAATCCAAGATCTCTAGTACGCATGGATGGATGTGGTTACAATAGAATAAACTTGGCTAACTTGTCTTCTTGTTCGTCTAATGCCCCATAGTACCTCTTTTATAGGGATCAGACTGGAGGCACCAACTTGGCACTTACGGGACCTGCAGGTCCTCCGCCAAGTGGGGCCTTGGTTGTCGTCTGAGTTGGTCGCCTGGCGTTCGCTGGCGCAGATGCAGTTGACCGGTGTCTTTCGTATGTTCTTTGCCTAGTCGTGCGGTGTAAAGGACACTTTTCCGTCTTGCTTTACCGATCACTTGGTTGATTTACCAACTTCTAGAACGTTTTACCTCCCAGCAAGGTTGCTTTACCTGTTGTACGTTAGTAAGAATCTCTGCGGCTGGTTGGTTGCTAAAGCGGTGCCCGACCCTCGGGGGTCGGGTTAGAGCATTGGCCTCGAGCCGTTGGCGGACTGAATTTTGTTGTCGTTCACTTGCGCAGTTCCGACCTCTGAGGTCGGGACGTTCTTGACGGGATGTGATCCTTTGTGAGCTGTAGATAGGTCGCAGGTCGTAGTTTGTAGATGGACCTTTGTGTAGAGACCGGATCGGTAAGTACTCGGGGTATATTATCCCGACATACCATATTTGAATGCAGATTTTTTTATTTCTGTGATTTTACTATAAAATTGAATTGATTCTTAAGACTCAATTCGCTCTCCTCTGCAGCCTGACCTCGTCATCCGCCTTGTGTCACCCATCCGTAGCAACCACGCAGCAACCAGCATCTCTCTATCTCTGGCCGTATAAGCGCATCACACGCCTATATATACCACACCATTTGATTTGGCTGAAATCCCAAAGCAGCAAGCAGAAGTGCACAAGCACGTGCACACAACAGCCAACCAAGAGGAGTACTAAACAATGTCAGGCCAAATGATAGAAGCTCCGCTGCACCAGCAGTCCTCTTCCCTGTCGCTAGGGCCGTAGCTGCAGGCCAACTACAAGAGCGACCACCACCTCGCGATCGCGACTACGGTGGCGGCGAAAATGGCCGTCTCCGGCTGCGGCTCCGTGGCCACCACTGCGGCCGAAACGGCGTACCTCCAGCAGCTGCATCAGACGACCGTGTTGGAAATAATCCTGGTCGTGGCCGTTAGCCTGATCAAGAAGCAGCGCGTGTCCACAGGAGCACATGCAGGAAGTGGAGCACGTCTCCGGCTGATCAGCAGTAGCTGGGCGTGGCTAGAATATCGGTAGTGCCTAGTCAAGAATAAAACGTGTGGCATGCATGTGGTAGTTGATTTTTATACAGATCATTACTTGCTGGGTCCGTTAACTACTAGTATAAGTAGATATCAGTTGTAATAGTCTTTTGAGAAAAAAATCACTTGAATACACATCAGAGAACATAGCTTGTTCAGAGCTGCCAAGAAAAACTCCCGCATCCTCTCTGTTTCTCTAGTGTTCTCCCTGCAGATCACGAGTGGGTGTGCAACTCACTGATTTAGTTCCTTCAGTTGGTACCAGAGCATTGGTTAGAGAATTGCATGCCCAAGTATCCACAATTCAATCCAATGTCGATCATTCCTCATGGCGAAGGAGCGCGGATGAGCGGCGGTGGGTCGCTCATGTACCCGCAGTTGACGGCGGCGAATTACACCAGTTGGGTGATTCGGGTACAAGCGATCATGGAAGACCAGGAGGTGTGGGAGGCGGTAGAGCCGGCGGCCGGCGCGGCTGTTGACACGAAGAAGGACAAGAAGGCGAGGGCGCACCTTCTTCAAGCACTGCCAGAAGATCTCTTGATGCAGGTAGCAACCAAGAAGACGGCGAAGGAAGTTTGGGAGTTCCTCAAGACAAGATTCGTCGGGGTAGATCGCGTCAAGGCCGCAAGGCTGCAGACGTTGAGGAGCGAATTTGATGCCCTGCGGATGAAGGAGGACGAGACCCTGGATCGGTACGCCGGCAAACTTGCAGGCATGGCGGCCAGGTATGCAAATTTGGGCAGCTCTCTGGATGACACTGCTCTGGTGAAGAAACTGTTCGACACCGTGCCGGATCGCTTCATCAGCGTCATCGCCGGCATCGAACAGTTCTATGATCTGAACCTCTTGGCGTTTGAGGAGGCGGTGGGCCGACTCAAGGCGATCGAGGAACGCACACGTCGTGCCCCAGGCGGCGCAACAGCAGATGGCCAGCTTCTGCTCACTCGAGCGGAGTGGGAGGTACGGCAGAAGAAGGAGGTGGGTGAGTCCTCGGCAAAGGGCAAGGCGCCGGCGAGCAGTTCCCGTGGCCGGGGTGGTCGCGGGCGCGGCAGAGGACGCGGTCGGTGCGGGCGCGGAAACACGCCAAACAAAGAAGCTACTGGGGCCAGCGCTGGAGGTACGCGTGATAAGAGTCACATTGAGTGTTTTAACTGTGGCAAATATGGGCACAATGTGAACCAGTGCAAGACAGCGCCGAAGAAGGAGGACGAGGCGCATCTCACGCGCGCCAACGACGTCGAGCCTGCACTACTGCTCGCAGCAACGGAGGAGCCGGTGCCGCTCGAGACAGTAAAAAGACGGCAGCGACATGCTGTCCACCTCGTCGAGGAGAATGTGCGACCAGAGACATGTGGTATCTGGACAACGGCGCCAGCAACCACATGACAGGTGACCGGCGTAGATTCCACGAGCTGGACAAAGGCGTCACTGGAAGGGTGAAGTTCGGTGATGGCTCAACCGTGCAGATTGAAGGGAAGGGATCAATTCTTTTCAACGCCAAGAATGGAGAGCAGTGGTTGCTCCAGGAGGTATATTTCATTCCCTCTCTCCGCAGCAACTTAGTAAGTTTGGGACAATTGACAGAGATTGGCCATCGGGTGGTGATGGATGGTGATGAACTCGAAGTGTTCGACAAAATGCCTCCTCGACTGATTATAAAGGTAAAGTGCACACCAAATCGGTTGTATCGTATTGAACTGAAGCAGGCTCAGCCAGTGTGCTTGATGGTGAAGATTGAGGACCCGGCGTGGCTCTGGCATGCACGTCTAGGTCATGTCAACTTCCACTCACTGAAGCTATTGGCGGAGAAGGAGATGGCTGCTGGTGTGCCAAAAATTTCTCACCCAAATCAACTCTGTCATGGTTGTTTGGTGGCGAAACAGAGCAGGCATCCATTTCCGGTGGCAGCAAACTATCGAGCACAGGAGGTGCTTGAGCTGCTCCACATTGATCTGTGTGGTCCAATCACTCCTGCGACGCCGGCTGGTAACAGTCATTTCATGTTGGTTGTTGATGATCTCTCAAGATGGATGTGGGTACATGTTTTGAGAACCAAGGATCAGGCCTGTACTGAATTCATGAAGCTCAAGGCAGAAGCTGAAAATGCCAGTGGGCATCGCATCAAGACGCTGAGATCTGACCGGGGTGGTGAGTTCCTAGCTGTAGCTTTTGCCAAGGTGTGTGAGGAAGCAGGAATTCAGCGTCATCTAACTGCACCCTACACGCCACAGCAAAATGGCGTGGTGGAACGCAGGAACCGAACGGTGATGGCCATGGCACGGGCTCTGCTCAAGAGCATGAGTGTCCCTGGAAAATTCTGGGGTGAGGCAGTACGGCATGCGGTTTATCTTCTAAACTGTCTGCCAACCAAGTCGATGGGGGAGTGCACTCCATTTGAAGC
Source organism: Zoysia japonica (assembly GCA_001602275.1). Lineage (NCBI taxonomy): Eukaryota > Viridiplantae > Streptophyta > Magnoliopsida > Poales > Poaceae > Zoysia > Zoysia japonica. Next base: position 62,661 of record BCLF01000254.1, read on the forward strand.
CTGGAATGGTAGGAAGCCTCATCTGGCCCATCTTCGAGTGTTTGGGTGCACAGCACATGTCAGGCCAGCAGCACCACATTTGAAGAAGCTCGATGACAGAAGCCAGCAGATGGTTTACTTCGGTGTTGAGGAAGGAAGCAAGGCACACAGGCTCTATGATCCATGCCGGGGGAAAATCACTGTAAGTCGTGATGTTAAATTTGAAGAAAATCTAGAGTGGGATTGGAACAAAGGTAGTGGGTTTTGCGATCCTGCAGATTTTCAGGTTGAAGAAGATGTCCATGCTGATCCTTTGGCGTGGACGATGATAGGGTCACTGGCAGGTGCAGAGGCCGGTAATAAACCGGCTGCATCCGGGGTGGTGACCGGAGCCCAAGCAGCAGCACAAGCAGAAGAAGCTTCTGATGAGCAGCAAGCATCACCGACAGGAACGCCGGTGGGTAAGTCAGTCATGGAGCAGGAGTCTCCAAATTTCTCTGAGGGCAGTGTTTCTGATGAGCAACCACTTCGGTATCGTGGGTTGGATGATATTTATCAGAACACTTCAGAGGTAATTGACTTTGATTACAGTGAAGAAGCTCTGTTAGTTGATGCAGATGAACCCACCTGTTATAGTGAAGCAGCAGGCAGCTTAGAGTGGAAAGCAACTATGAACAAAGAGATCGAATCAATTGTGAAGAATGGCACCTGGTCACTGACTGTACTTCCAGAAGGCCACAAACCCATTGGGTTGAAGTGGCTGTACAAGAAAAAGAAGAATTCAGCAAGAGAAGTGATCAAGCATAAAGCCAGGCTGGTTGCCAAGGGATATGTTCAATAGCATGGAGTTGATTATGATGAGGTGTTTGCACCTGTTGCTAGACTAGATACAGTGAGACTGATGTTAGCACTTGCTGCAAACTATGGTTGGGAAGTTCATCATCTTGATGTTAAATCTGCCTTCCTAAATGGAGATCTGGAGGAGGAAGTCTATGTATCTCAGCCAGAGGGCTTCCTAGTTAAGGATAAGGAACATCTTGTGCTCAGATTAAGCAAAGCATTGTATGGCCTGAAACAGGCACCAAGAGCCTGGAATATGAGGCTGGATAAAAGCTTGAAAAATCTTGGTTTCAGAAGATGTACACAGGAGCAAGCAGTGTACATCAGAGGAGAAAAGAAAACTGCAATCATTGTTGGGGTTTATGTAGATGATCTCATCGTTACAGGTTGTGATCCAGAGGAGATTACAGTCTTCAAGAAGCAGATGATGTCTGAATTTGACATGAGTGATCTTGGTTTACTGTCATATTATTTAGGAATTGAGGTATGTCAGCAGCAAGATTGCATCACTGTCAAGCAATCCAGCTATGCCTTGAAAATTCTGAAGCAATTTGGAATGGTGGACTGTAACCCTACCAAGATTCCCATGGAACCAAGAGTGCAGCTGCACAAAGATAGTGAAGGCCAGGCAGTGGATGTGACAGAATACAGAAGAATTATAGGATGTCTCAGGTATCTACTACATACACGTCCTGATCTTGCTTACTCTGTTGGGGTTGCTAGTAGATTTATGGAAAAGCCAACAATAATCCATCAAAAAGCAGTGAAACACATTCTGAGATATCTAAAGGGAAGTGCTCACTATAGACTAGTGTATCGCAGAGGTGGTTGTGAACAAGAAATCACTGGTTATTCAGACAGTGATCTAGCGGGAGATGTGGAAGACAGCAGAAGTACAGGTGGTATGGTTTTCTATTTAAATGAAAATTTGATATCCTGGAGTTCGCAGAAGCAGAGGACAGTAGCACTGTCATCTTGTGAAGCAGAGTTCATGGCCGCCTCAGCTGCAGCATGTCATGCATTATGGCTCAGAAATCTGTTAAGTGAGTTAACAGGGAAGCAGCCAAGAGTTGTCAAGTTATTTGTCAACAACATGTCTGCAACTGCATTGATGAAAAATGCAGTTTTTCATGGGCGCTGCAAACACATTCGCACAAGGTATCATTTTATCAGAGAATGTGTTCAGGAGGGAGAGATTGCAGTGGAATTTATCCGGTCTGAAGAACAAAGAGCAGATGCTCTGACGAAGGCGCTCCCGGTGATGAAGTTGGGAACAATGAGGCACCTATTAGGTGTCCGTGATATTGGAGCACGTCAGGACTAGGGGGGAGTTTGTTGGAAATAATCCTGGTCGTGGCCGTTAGCCTGATCAAGAAGCAGCGCGCGTCCACAGGAGCACATGCAGGAAGTGGAGCACGTCTCCAGCTGATCAGCCGTAGCTGGGCGTGGCTAGAATATCGGTAGTGCCTAGTCAAGAATAAAACGTGTGGCATGCATGTGGTAGTTGATTTTTATACGGATCATTACTTGCTGGGTCCGTTAACTGCTAGTATAAGTAGATATCAGTTGTAATAGTCTTTTGAGAAAAAAATCACTTGAATACACATCAGAGAACATAGCTTGTTCAGAGCTGCCAAGAAAAACTCCCGCATCCTCTCTGTTTCTCTGGTGTTCTCCCTGCAGATCACGAGTGGGTGTGCAACTCACTGATTTAGTTCCTTCAGACCGCCGTAACCGAGGCGAACGGCAATAACGGCGCGCGGGGTGAGCAGTGCCCGCAGTGCGCGTCGCACGACACCAAGTTCTGTTACTACAAAAACTACAACACGTCGCAGCCGCGCCACTTCTGCCGCGCCTGCCGCCGCTACTGGACGCTCGGCGGGTCCCTCCGCAACGTCCCTATCGGCGGCTCCACGCGCAAGAGCCCGCTTCTGGCGCACCCCGTCGGCGCCGCCGGCGAGCAGGCGCCACGTCGTCTTTGGCGGCGGCAGCGTGGCGGCGCCTCCCACGGGCCTCCTCAGCTCGCTGTTCGAGCTCGGCGGTGCGGCGCCGGTGCTGGAGGGGCGCAGCGGTTCCGGCTTCGAGCTTGGCCACGGGCTTCCAATGCCGAGTGGCGCGGGCGGTGCCTTCGGTGGTGACGGAGAGATATGCGCGCAGATGCAAGGTCTCGGCGTCAGACATGGGCTTGGGGGCGCGTCGGAGCTGCTCTGGCCTGCCGGTCTTCTGGACAACGGCATCGCGGACGAGTGGAAGGTACCAAGCGTTAGTGAGGCAACGTGGCCGGAGTTCTCTGCCGCGGTGGCGCCACCGCAAGCGGGCGGGCTGCTGCACGGCGGGGCCCAGCTCATGTGAGAGATCATGCAAGCAAACATGGCGCGTCTCGTTCCACCAAACTAGTAGTAATACAGGATTAGAAGCTAGTAGGAGTACTACGCACTTGGCGCGTGGAGCCTGTTGCCCCACAACTCACTGTTCCAGTCTTCCTGCCGCTTGTCTTCTTGGCTACTGTTTCACGTGTGCTAAAAAGTGTCGTCCTATGTACTTTCTTCCTCTTCAATTACTACATAGCATCCTAAGTTCACAACTTTCTTTATTTACTTGTTATACTCTCTTCTCTATAAATCTTTATCTATTTTTAATACATCTCTATTTTTATCTGTGACACCCAAAATTTCAAACCTTTTCAAATATTAAAATTTCAAAATTTAAATGCATTTCTCAATTTAGACTAGATTGAAAATTCTTTTAAAAATAAATTTGCTAAGGAGTGCATAGCAATTCATGTCATTGCATATAATTTAAATAAA
>BCLF01000255.1:0-28662 GCA_001602275.1 Zoysia japonica
ACCCTAAACCCTAAACCCTAAACCCTAAACCCTAAACCCTAAACCCTAAACCCTAAACCCTAAACCCTAAACCCTAAACCCTAAACCCTAAACCCTAAACCCCAAACCCTAAACCCTAAACCCTGTTGATGACGAGGAAAAATTTTAACGTGGTCGCGGACGAGCGCCTCAATGTCAAAAGAGACAAGTTTAAATTTAATTTAAATTTAAGGCATGAGAGAAAATAAATTCCAGGTTTTGCGAGTTCATACTTCCATAATTCTTACATTTACATATAAATTATGTTAATTACATCTCCGAAGAGAAAACCAGTGATTAAGAGTTCCAAAAAGAAAAAATTACATAATGGTCGCAGCATATTACTATTACAAAACTAGAAAATGAAAATAAATCTTCAGTCTTGTCGCCTTGGATGAATGTTTCACGAAGAACTTGATATGACATATATATTTCATGTGCAGATATGCAGATATAATGCACGACTTTATTTGAAATTTATGCATATTATGCCTTTTTTAATATGTGGATATGAGCATATTATTTGAGCATTGGGATATCGCCAAGCTATTTTGACATTTGCTCATTAACGAATGTTTAATATATGCTTATGACATAGCATTTAGCTGAACATGACCCATATATGAAGAATCACATCGCAGTATTTTCATTACTTGATTTTGGTATGTTCATTTATTTTCAGACATGACATATGTATGTGTATGGGTTCAGACAAATTACTTTGATACTTAAGTATGGCATTTCGTGTTATATATACTACAATTACACATATATATATATATATATATATATATATATATCCAACTGATATTTGAATTTTGATGACTTAGAACATATGACCAATATGTGATGATGGCCTGGGTGTGGTTTAGTGATATCCCTATGTGCGGAAACCAATCGGTCGGATGAACCATTTTAATTTTCTTTTTAGTCAACCAGTGCCTGTGTCAACCAAAGACAAACCGCAAGCACCCAACTACATATACGCAGAATAGGACAGGAACTTCATTTTATTTATTTCCAATGATTATAACATTGGTTAATGCAACCTGACCATGCATGCGATGCAAGGAGATTTGCAGCCAGTGTGTTAATTAAATTTGAAGGCTATCATATGAGCTAATAAACATGGTGAGTGTGATGTGACAACTTGCTCACGTGCATACTGGCCGGATGAAGTTATTATTACATTTTTAATCAACCGACGTATATGCATGGTAATTTTTTCCTCATGTTTTTATCTGAGGATCAAGGGCCAGATCATATCGAATAGTTATATATAGGATGTGGCCTATGGAGGGTGCTTAGCAGATTTGATTACAACACATATGATGCAAAGAGAAGTACTGAGAGACAGCATGCTTTGCTATAATGTTTGCATACACCGGCAACCAGGTTTTGATACTGATCAACGCAACATTTAGCATTTTTCTTGATATGATTTCGACTACTACAAACTGGCCGGATGACCTTGTTTCATTTTTGTGATCAATCGCTATATAGATGGCAGTTTAGGATTTACTCACAGCATGATGTTAGTTTGTGCAACTTGACTATACACACGATGCAAGAGAAATGTACTGCCGGCACTCTATTCGTGTCAATGCTCCGGCAACCTGGTAGTGTCGCATGATGCCTATGTGCATATTATGCACAAGTCAATTTTTTATCAAGTTTAGACAGTGCTTACGACATGGAAGCTATGCAAACAAACATATGGGCCGTCGAACATGATCTCACATGCCGGTAGCCATGATTTTGATGCCGATATAATTTACCATGCGCATGATACAAGGCAATTTGTTTTATCAATTTTTTTGAGTGTTCATGACAGGGTGCTATGCAGATGTACTAAAATATGAGGCTGTCGGACATGATCTCGCATGCCAGTCGCCACAATTTTAATGCCGATGCAATCTACCATATACATAATGCAAGGTAATTTATTTTTATCAATTTCTTGACAGTGATGTGCAAGCAGATTGTAATATAGGCTATTGGACATGACCTCGCATGCCGGTCGCCATAATTTTTCATGTCCATGCAATTTATGACGAGGTTTTGTGATGAAATCACAACCATGTGCGAAGTATCAAGGTGTTTTGGTCTTTTCATCCCAACGTGATTTGTACTCGTTGGCCAAACCAACAAATGAGGTCTTTTTGTTACTGTTTGAGTCAAAAGATCTCAACAACAGTGAGTGGAGGAGTCGATTTCTGACTCATATCAAGAGTCTGAAGGATGAAGAACACATAGTCGCAAACTTGAGGAGAACGCTCCTGTTTTAGAGATGCAAGAACCAGCAAGACGCCAATATCCGAGAACCTGTTTCTCACCTTGTACAAGCTTGCCGTGGATGTCGTCGACGAGAATGAAGGCTAAGACCTGGTGGTCGGTGCTGATGTGCGCACGTCGTCTCCTTTGCCGGCGAGATGTGTTGTGTATGCGTATGTGAAAGATGGTCAGGAACGAACTCCGGCAGCCTGGCGGCGTATGTGTGCTGGAGCGGGGTCTTTGTGCCAGCCTGGGGGCAAGAGCGTTTCGAGAGCGAGGGGTCTCTGCAGCAGACCATGACCTTGTATTTATAGAGCTAGCGGTTGTTGGCAGTATCGTGCACGTTGAGCGGTTAGCCTCAGCGGCACTCGCGCACGTCATGCAGCTAGCAGCAGCGACGCACATTCGAACGCAGTTAGCGGCAGCAGCGCGCGGGCACGTCAAGCGGTTAGCGGCAGCCACACGCGCACGACTTGCAGTTTTATGCGAAACGTGGAAATGCAAAAGCTGGCATGCCGTGGTAGCATGCCGCGCAAGTGGAGCAGTTTAGCCGGGCGAGTGCACTCGTGCGGTTCGTGCTAATTACGCGGGCGGTTTGACCAGGCAAGTGTACTCGTGCATGCGTCAGTTCGTGCTAAGACGTGAGAGCCTAGTGCACAGGACGTTGGTTGCCTCGACCTGCCTTCATTTGAAAATTATTTTTTTTATTCCCTAATCACGGTTTTAGCGGCAACGGTTGTGAGTTCTTTGATTTTACGGATCGTGTGCGCAGCTCTTTGGGCTGTGAACAGGTGGGCTGATATCACGTGATTAGAGCTAGAGCTTAATTAGTGTTCGGCAGTTTGCGAATAGCCGCGTATATACGTACGTTCTCGTTTGACTTAATGCTGAGATCTCTAGAAGGTGCACATATATGTGTCATTCATATGAAAATAATTACTTTTAACTATGGATGGTTTAGAATATTTCTATTTTCAGTGTTTAAATATTGAACAATGTGTGTTTATCCACGTCTTATCAGACACTTTTATTTGTTTCACCATAGGTGTTTAATGTTATCGTGCATGAGAAATAATATTTTTCTTTTTTATGAATTTTCAAAATGAGTATTCTATTTTTTTATCATTTGAATTAACCTTTATATCTTATCTTCGGACCTGCCAAAAATTGTGTCAACACCTATACCCTAAACCCTAAACCCTAAACCCTTAACCCTGAATTAAAAACAATGAACTTAGGTTTAAGATACCCAAAATACATCATTCCGCTAAGCCAGAGGTGATATTAGCTACAATGTAGGTACCTTAAAGCACACAATGCGAACACTAAAAACCTTATTTTGTCTAATTGTATTGGCCTTGAGTTGAATAAAATACAATGGGATTGTGTCGATCAAGCAACTTGCCTTTTTTACCTAAAATGCGTCACCATAGATATAAATGTGATGCATAAACTCTTCGTGTGATAGATAATAGCAAAATAACTGTAACCTTCATGACTTTTAAAGTCCCTTAAAAGATATGAATTGATTTTGGTGATCGAATAAACACCATAGGTAACGGTTGTGATTGTTGTACAACCCCGCTAAATCTCTACAATGTCGTGGGCTTCTTCGATGGATGACAAGGATGATCTGAAGAGGAGTTCCAGGCTTAGGTGGACTAAGGCTAGGAACTAGCTAGAGACCATAAGATCGTCGGTACTAATAAGAGAGTTAAAGTATTCGAAAGACGGCAAAGGAAGCGAAGCAATGAAGCGAAGTCGATTCGAAGATGAAGAGGCATCGAACAGTTCGATGAGGTCACTGGACAGTCTGATGAGCCAGAAGATGAAGTCTAAAAGAGGTGTTTCTGGAAGTCCAAAAGTGAGAGTCACCGGACAATCCGGTGAAGGTATACATCAGATAGTCCAGTGTCATATAGAATGGGTTCTAGAGAGGGTGTTTCCCTGTTGTGCTTACAGAATGAGTCACAGAACAATCCGGTGAAAGCAGTCATTGAGTCCGGTGACTGGCAAAAGCAGTCAGCTTTATGACATCACGTCCCAACTCTTGTTTCTGGGCTTGAAACCTATTTAAAACGTGAATGGAGACATTTTTCCATGTGATTGAAGTCTGAATTGCTGAACCAAACTTCTGGGAGACCAAAGGACACCAAAAAGTGAGCACGAGACAAGATTGGAGATTTTTGGTGCTAGTAAGAGAGTGATAGAAGCATTTATACACTTCTAGAGCTTGCAAGGCTTTAAGAGGAGTGATATTTGCCTATTACTCTTGATTTTGGCAGCTTACCTAGATAGGAGTCGGTATTCAATCTTTCGAGGAGATTGTGGAAGATGACGTTAAGTTTGTGAGCGGTTTTATGTCATCTGCTTGAAAAGGACACCAAGAGAGAGCGTCCGAAGCCTTGGAGGCCTGCTCTAGCATGAGGGTGTTGTGTGCGACAGCCGGACCGTCGGTGACTTCATTCTGAAAAGTGAAGCATACCTTTGGAAGCACCATTTTAGAAACAATGGAAAGGACTAAAACTCCGATGAGAGTGGTCCAATGAGGATTAGGAGAAGCGTCAACCTTCTGAGACCTTAAGAAAAATTGTTGAGCATTCTCTTGACTCTCTCTATATTTAGTTTCCGCTTTTCATATCGTTGAGCAGAGTTTTAGGTTGCTTTTTTATTCCTCTTAGTGGCTATCGTGCTAGTGTTTCATATCCTTGAGTAGAGTTTTATGTTGCTTTTCTATTCCTCTTGGTGGCTATTGTGCTAGTATTTATTTGTTATTTTTATCTTACAACAAGCATTGTTAGATGGTCTTGGCCTATTAGAATTGTGTAGGTTGCTCTTATTGTGTTTCGAGTCATATAGTTTAAGTTTGTAGCGAATTAAATCTTATAAGTCCACCGATTCAATGTCACACCAGATTTTGTAAACACAAAACCCGATGGCATCTACATGTATGCCAGGATCTACATGTAGGACAATTCAGTGATAATCAGTTCTATAGCGATAAACAAACAATAAATACCAGAGTTTTAAAGAGTAGCGGGAGGATAAAACTTTTGGGCACACCACAGGCAATCGACTGGCGGCAACGCAATTTTCTGTGCTCCATCTTCAATTACCGGTTGACTTGACTTCTTTAATTTTCTTGTCACTGAGCAGCATTCAAGGGCAACAAAAGCAACACACGTGAGTACATAAAGTACTCAGCAAGTGTAGAAAAAATGACATGATGGCTATAAGCAAGAAAGGCTACTGAGGTTTACTGCTACTGCCATCTAAACTGTTTAATTACTAAGCTACCTATTTAATAAGTTTAAACTCCTGAAACAAACCAAGAACCAAAGATACCTCATCAGATTCTATCTAACTATCAAACTCACCAGGGTTCCAACACCTGGCTACCAACTCATCAGGTCCCACCCGACTACCAAGACAAGACCAACCAGAACCAACCAACTCATACAGTAGAACTAATCGTGAAGCAGTCTAGGCTGCTCTTGATCGTGAGCACAGTTGTCATGACAGTTTTATTTCTCGAGAGTTTGCACACTTTTCACCACAAGTAGTGATTTCATCCCCTATTGCCAACTGGACTAAAAACCTTCTTTATGCCAGTATCCATCGATATAGAACACACTTCCTTTAGTGTGTGGCAGAAGATCACTGCAAAGCTTTTACAAGGTATCACTTAGTCAATATGCACTGCTAAGGTTTCATCGCCACGGTATCTATAGAGTCTATTTTACCTCCGCTGCAGAAGCCCCCTCTTACGCCACTACACCGCCACATGATGCACACCAAACTAAGCTCAACCAATTAGTCGGCTAGGGCCTACTATTTAACCCTTATGGCTACACTGTAAAGCTAGGTTACATGGTTCACGAACCGGTCCTTATAATCTAGAACAGAAACTAGCACATACTAAACATCGAATGTGATCTAAGAGCATCATACCATACCATCCATCCTGCTCAGATTCTCTATACACTAAGTCATTATCATTTTAATTAACATTAACATAAAGATGATCAAGTTGCAAATATACTGTTAAGTAATTTTAGTAGTACAAGTTTTACCAAAAACCCAACTAAAAAGCAAGGCTAAGCATATAAATAAACTACCACTACGCCCAACCACGAACCAGCTTCAAGGAATTATGAGGAATATTCTAGTAAACTCAACATAGGATTTCAATTTAAAACTAGCATACAATTCTTAGATTCCTGACATCCTAATTAGGAGCAATGTGGTCAAGGACATTTGCCTCAAAATGTTGCCTAGTGTTCTTCAAGCTTCGCTTCATAGCCTCTTTTGATTCCGACTTGTATTCTTCTCTTCTCACGATCACCGATAACAAAGCAAGCAAACAAATAAAACTAAGGATCATATGCAACATTGAAGGGTCATTTTGAAGTGCTAATAAGGTTTGAAGAACTTACCAAAGATTATTTTGCGGCAAAGAACTTAAAGGCATTAGACGATAACAAGCGATGAATGATGGCAACACGTCTGTCTGTCCAGAAACAGTACTCCAAAGACATATATGTTTCTGATTATTAGCTACACAATTCAAAGAAACCTTTGAACATGAACGTGTCTAATTATGTGAAACATGATAAACACATGATGGTTTGGACATTAGTTCACCTGAAAAGGAGATTAATGGATTGAATTGGAACAAGGTCTTGTAGCGGTAGTTGAAGAACAAATCGCATTCTTAGAGAAACCGAGATGAATCTTGGCAAATAATGCAGTGATTGAGAAGGGAATTCTCTGAAACACAACATGGTACAAGAATTTCATCAAGTAATGGTCGAAATTGTACGCGCGGGACAGATCCAGAATAGGGAGCAATGGTCATTGTGATAGAGATTTCTGAAGCTACAGACCTTCGTTGGCTATGAATTTTGGATATGTTGTAGAGGACTTCAACGCGCACAACCTGGAAAAATTTCGTCGAATATTGTTGGACAGATCGTCGGGAACGTGGATGGGAATCAGAGGATCTGTGTGGCTGCTCGCAAGTTGGATGTGAGTTGAGAGAGTTGAGGGGTTGGGGGAGGACTTGGACAGGATAGAAAAAGGAGAAAATGAAGATGGTGGAAAAGTTGAAGGAGAAGAGATATTTGAGAGTTTAAGAGTTATTTTTTTTTATTTTTAGTACTTGAGGTATGCGAAAGGATGGAGAACTCTTCACATCTTGAAATAATAAATTTCGAGGCGTGACATTCAACCCCCTTCTCTCTTGATCCTTTCAATAACATTTGTGGAAAAATAGTCCAATGCATCATTATAGAATTCTGATATCATTAATAAATTTCATTTGCGCCCTTGGATATTCAATATTGAATTACAGTGTATAGTTAATATTTGCAAAGCTCAATAAATCAAGGTGGATGATTGGACTAGCCTGGGCAAAACACTGTCACATACAAAGAAAATCAATTAGAGAAAAACTAATGGTACAGGCCACAAAATTTAGCACATTACACAAAAGCATAATTTTATAATTTTATGATTGATTAACATGGCCACGAAGTTGCTTAGCACCCACGTTATTGCTATCAGGATTGAAATCAATAGAAATGCTTTTTATAATAAAAAGGTGCCGCTGAAAATTGGATTCGCTCTCCCCTCTACACAGGTTTTAGTTACCGATTGAACGAAGAAAACTTTCTAGGTTGGTTTCACAGTTTTCCTGAAAACCAGTAGAAAATCGTTTCAAAATCAAAATCAAAATCAGTCAATTTTACAAATTTATCGACCGGTTTTATTCATTTTAAAAATCATTTTAAGTAAACATCTCTTAAGAGTTAAGACATGAATTCAATTTCAACCATTAAAGAAACATGCATCTAATTACCGTCACCTACCAAAACTGACTAATAACTTTTCAAATTGAAGTATTCAACAATTAATAAATATTAAAAAACTTTTACTTCCTGTGAAGTAAAAGAACAATTAAGTCTAAATTCTATTTTAAAATTTATCTTTTAAAATTTCAAATTTTCGCAAATTTAAGCGACTTACCCTCAGTTTTATCAGTTTATTGACGGTACCCACTTGGCAAACTGAAAACTCCTACCGATTCTCAGACAACTTTGTAAGCGGCCGTTTGACATGGCTCCTACGCGGCTTATGCAGCAGTTTGGGGCATGACCCGTGCCAAAAGCTCTTCGTGTGAGCCGCTTCAGAAGCGCATGCAGTATGAGCAGAGGCAAAAACACAGGGTAGAAAAAGCTACCGGGAGGCTTTTCCAGTTTACGGATTTCTCCAATAGAATATTCCTTCATAAATTACGCTGCATACCGCTCTTTTTCGTCCAGTTGACTAAAGGCAAAATTGACAATTTATCTTATCTCTCATTTCAAAAAAGCCACAATAAACTATTTTATGAAATATTTTTAAAAAGCTTCGACCTATTTAAAAGAGTTACATCAACCAGAATTAGTTTTTGGTATGCAGCAACACGGTCGAACGGGTCCTAAACCTTAGGAGACCAGTCTGGCGCATCCGAAACCCTAGCAACGTTATTCTCCGCCCGCCCTTTCCTTGCCTGAGTGACTGAGCTAGAGCGGATAGCCGGATCGGTGTAGGGCTAGAGAGGATGGGTCCGGGGTCCGGAAGGGAGCGGGCGCGCCGCGCCCTTGATGCCATGAAGGCTCTGGGCTTCTCCAAGAAGGAGGCCACCCCCGTGCTCAGGAGCCTCCTCAATCTCTTCGACAATAGCTGGGAGCCCATAGAGGATGAGTCCTACCGCGCCCTTGCGGATGCAATTCTTGATGCCCGCGACCGCTCCCAGGTATCCCACCTTTTCTTGAGGAACTGAAGAAAGACTGCTATTTTATTATTTGATCTGTGACATAGCAAAGCTTTTAGGGTAGCGGCAATAATAAAAGAAAAAGGAAAGAAATAATAGCAATCTCTTTAATTTCCTACACCAACTCTAATAGATTCATTAATTTTCCTGCTGATCCATCTCTGTTGTTGGGGTTCAGAACAACGGGGAGCAGGAGCAGGAGCATTGGAGGGACAGTACAACTGTTGCTACTCCTCTTGCTGTCATTGGCACTTCATGTCAAATGGATTGTGAAACAAGCGAACCTCACATCAAGAGGCCTACATCCACTACTAATTTCACAGAAGATGGCTCTATTGATCCCCAGTCACCCCCATCCACAGCGGAAGCGCAGGATGCTACTATGTCCATCTCACCTCTAGGTGCTTCACCTGAGTCGAACAGTCTGCAAACCAGGACTTTGACCAGACCATGTCTATCCATGGCAGATGGTATGCCATCTTCTGTTCCTGCACACAAGAAGGCAAGACAGATGATCGATGAAGATTTCCAACATGCTGTCTTTTTGAAAGAGCCTAAGCCTGAGCCTGATATGGATGCTGTTCAATATAATGGTTCTGTATCAAGCGGCCAGAATGACCAAGTTGGCCTTGTTTCCCATCCGCTCAACATTAGTTCCTCAGGTGCTGCATGTCCTCTAGCGTTGCCTCCATCTGATCAGTATACATCGAAGATTTCAGGTTTGCACTCATACATTGTTCATTTAATCTTCGTGCCATGGAGATGTATTTAATTTATGCATCGTGACATTTCAGTGTTTGTTCTATCAAGTTTTCACTGTATCACAACACTGATTAGTTTATTGTTTTAGTAATCTCTCTGATTTTGAAACGATTGTGCATTCTTGCTGTTGGTTTTATGGATAATATCTTTATTCTGGTGGGTTACACTGAACATTATATAGGTTCTAAAGGCATGGCAACTTCTACTTCTTTTATGGATCCTGTGAACACCAAGATGAAGCAACCTCAAGAACAGAAGAATGCTTCTGTAACTTCTGTTCATGTGTTGCAAAAACCTGACACAAAATTTGTAGTTAAAAATACACAGGAAACACCTTCATTGCACACTGTTGTAGCATCATCCACTATGGGTGAGGTGAAGTTGTCAATGAAATGCAGCATAGATCCATCAAATTTCCACATGCCAGATTTAGAAGCAGTTTTTAAGATGATTGAGGATAAATACTGTCGCTTATACAAGATTATCCCACCTAGTTTTTCCATTGGCAGTCTCATGAATGAGATATGCCAGTGTGTCTCACAGATGGGCAATTATTCTACTGGAGAAGATAATATGAAGTCAGATGCTATTGACAATAGCAAAAACCGGCAGAGTGAGTCAATGATTCGCAATGCCGTATTCATGGAACCAATTGCCTGCATGAGTAGTGGAACTGAGAAAAATCAATCAGTTGAAGAATCGCTAGTTAAGGAAACTTCACAGGTTAGTACACCAAATACTATGATTCCTCAGCAGCCCTATCTGGCATTATCTCATCTAAGGCCTGTCCATGATGTATCTGATATATCTAAGGGAGAAGAAAAAGTAAGGATATCAGTGGTAAATGAATTTGGCAGAGAGAAATGTCCATCTTTCTTTTATTATATACCAAGAAATCTTGTTTTCCAGAAGGCCCATGTCAACATATCTGTTACAAGAATTGGTGATGAGGATTGCTGTGCTGACTGCTTTGGCAACTGCTTGTCAGCCCCTTCACCATGCTATTGTGCCAGAGAAACTGGAGGTGAATTTGCATACACTTTAGATGGATTGCTCAGGACATCATTCCTTGATGAGTGTGTCTCTATGAACCGATTCCCAGAAAAACACCACAAGTTCTTCTGTAAATCTTGCCTTCTCGAGAGGTCCAAGAATGAAGCTTCAACAGAGTCATGCAGGGGTCATCTTGTTAGGAAGTTTATTAAGGAATGCTGGACTAAATGTGGCTGTAACATGCAATGTGGTAACCGTGTAGTTCAACGTGGTATGACATGCAATTTGCAGGTAATACCTGCCTCTTCTATGGACTTATATTAATGAAGTGGTATTGATGCTGCACTCTTCTTTTGTATTCTTTCTTGTTTCTGTTTCCTTGTGTTTGGGTGTCTGATGATAATAGGGGAGTTTTTTTTCTTTTTTTTTAATTTGGGGCGGGTGCATTTTTTACATATAGTGTCCAGGTTTTACTAGTGCTGGTCCATTGAGTTTCTGTAACTTATCCTTTTTACCCAGGTGTTTTTCACACAAGAAGGAAAAGGTTGGGGCCTACGCACGCTTGATGAGCTTCCCAAAGGAACTTTTGTCTGCGAATATGTTGGGGAGTTGCTAACAATTACTGAGCTACATGAAAGGACATCACAAAACATGCCCAATGGTAGGTATATGAACCCAGCGTTCTTGGATGCTAATTGGGGTTCTGAGGTGTTGCTTAAAGACGAAGAGGCTTTATGCCTGGATGCCACCTTTTGTGGGAATGTTGGAAGATTCATCAACCACAGGTGTGTTGTGATTTTTCACTTTCTGTTTGTTGTTGTATTATGTGATAGCAAGCATAAGCCATACAGTAGCCTGCTCATTTTTCTTTCTGGTTGACATAGATGCTATGATGCAAATTTAATTGAGATCCCTGTTGAAGTGGAGACCCCTGATCATCACTATTATCGGGTAAGATCACTGCAGTTGTGTGCATGTTTGCCAGATCAATAAAGCAGAATAGGAGTCATACCAATTTTCTTATATTTTCTCCTTTTCTTTGTAACTTTAGCTTGCATTTTTCACGAGCAAAAAGGTAGAGGCATTTGAGGAGCTCTCATGGGTAAGCCTGTGTAGTTTTATGATACCAAATATTTAATGCATTATATACTTTTTGTTTGCATATCCAAGTATGTGTATTCTTTAATTTTGGGTAAAAATCCTTCAAAATCAATAGCTTCAGATACTTTGATGGCTTGCTGTTCACGTTGTATGTCGTTCTTGAGAAAGGCTCAGGCCACAGTCCTGCAATTGCTGCTTGCTGTCATTTATTTTGAGGTTTTGTTTCTATAATTTTTATTACGCGACATCTTTGTACCCTGTAGCATTCCTTTGCAGTACTAAACCTAAATTCTTGAAGCAATTCTCAATTCCTTATGCAGTACTGTGTCAGCACCATATTTATTTTGGTTGGCCATATATGCTATTCTTCACCTAGGGTGATGAGTCTTATTCTTCACCCAACTGTTTTTTTTTACTGAATAAATTTTCGGTTTAAAATTTGGTTTTTACAAAATGGTCTTAGTAAGAACGTAGTAAGCTCTTAGTAAAAATTAGGTTTTTACCAATAACTCTTAGTAAAATAAAGTTTTACTGAAAATTTTTTCTGTAAAAGCAGCTGGGTGAAGAATAACTAGGGTGAAGAATAGCACTTCCCATGCTTCCTTGCCATGTACTGCTCTGCGGTTTATTGGATCAGCACCATCTCTACGATCCTTTGTGAGCTTTAGCTTCAACAGAAGACAACACCTATTAAGATCTTAGTTTGTTCTGAATATTTCTGGTTTCAGGATTATGGCATTGATTTTGGTGATGATAAGCATCCTTTCAAAGCATTTGAGTGCCTATGCGGGAGTAGATATTGCCGTGGTAGGAAGCATCCGAGTATGTTATACTTTCTTGGTCCCAACGTATTCTTTTTGAGAGATTATGCTCGTTGGATTATTCTGCAAGCATCTATTCAGCGGTTTTCTTTGAATGTGTTTTGCAGGGAAGCGAGGCAGAGCTGCTGCAAAATAATATGCTGACTGAAATGACATGGATGCTGATTGCACGGTTGTTTCAGAGAACAAACTAATCACTTTGTAGCTTAGCAAGCTGGAACTGTGTGCTTATGTATGCATTGGCATTGGCATTGGAATGTTTTTGGCTTGTGCATGCGGATGAGACAATTCGGTCAGCTTAACTTACCCCGTAAATTTTGATGGATCGAATGCGTACCTGCTGCAGAACGTTACTTAACCGACTAATTAGAGGACTAATGAACTATCAATATTCTATCTTCTGCAGATTTACAGGTACCCTGGCTGGGAGTATTTCTTTTCTTCCTTTTTTTTGGCTATGAATGTGTCAAAGCTTCGTTTGAAACATAAGAATCTTACATTAATTTCACAAGAATCATTTTAATCTCATAGAAAAAACACAGAAAAAAAAATTCCTACATTACAAATGGGGTTTAAGAGGTGGTGAGAACAATTTGTGCCTTGAGAGAGAATAATTGCACCAGTCATTTTATTTTTTTAACAAACATGTCCAATCCAAGTGTTTCGGTTACCGTGGAAAAACCAGTATGAAACGGACTCGTAGGTGTACTAACTGTACCATTTTGTGCCACTGAAGCTGTCTTATTTTTTTTTCACAAGGAACTTGTTCAACTCACTCTTTTGACCCTAAACTCACATTTACGGGCTTATTTTAGGTTACTGTAGAAAAATCAGTATGAAATGGACCTTTTAGGTGTGGTAACGGGTTATTTTGCATTTGAAATTTTACGTTTAGGGTTTAGGGAAACTGTGTTAAGCTTGTTGCCTAATGACAAATTTGTTATGTGAATGTTCATTGTAGATATGATCTTTGTAACATTATTGACTCTAAAATGCTAGAAACACAATGTCTACCATAAAAACTGTAAAATCACAAAGCGAAAATTTATCATTACACAAAGTTAACATGTTGATGACAAAGAAAAGTATGGAGGGTATCATATATTTGGGCAAAATTATCACTTACCAAACATAACGAAAAAATCAATTGAGATAACACAAAGCTAACAGCGCAATTTATGCTACTACCTCAGAAGAATTTATCAGGCTTGTCTAGCTTACCAAATTATATATGCTTATTATGCATCACAACGTCCTCACCTTGAGAAGTAATTTGTATATTTAAGTCTCGTTGAGCTTTGATAATTTGATATTGGGATCATACTTCATAGACATGAATCGCACATGGACAAATAATCAGAAAACCAAAAAATGTCAAGTTGTTGATTTAAGGCGCTAGATTGATCCTATTCAATATTATCCTAGAGGCCCTCAAATCCCACTCCAATGGTTTTTTTTGTTTGGATTCTTAGGACTTGTTTGATAAGAATTATTATTATTAAATAAAATGTTATAATTTGGATTTATTCGTGAAAATAGCTTAGCTAGCTTATCCCTATAATATGTTTTCTTGTATCAAAATTGTCTAGCAAAATAGCTTATCCTATAGAACTAATAAGTGCTAGTACAAAATACAAAACTGATTATGAGTGATTATATATGGCCATAAGTAAAACTTGTCAAAAAAAAGTACTTTATTTAAACAGCGGGTGAAAAGCTACTAAAAATAAATTGCTTTTTAGTTCATTTTGATAAGTTTCTCAGCTGATAAGCTATAAAGTTATTTTGGTGCAACTTCTAATTATTTATGTGAATAAGCTATGATAAATAGTGTCAGACATATATGTTTATGGTAGAAACTATAGCATAAACTACTATAATCAGTTACAAAGGCAGCTCTAGTCCCTAGCCCTTACTGCTTGTATTTTTGTCCCTTTTGTTGCTTTCCCCCTTGGTCCTAATCTAAATTATCTTCACATAATAACTGAATACTTTTTTTTTTATTCAGCTCTATAGGGCAGGGAACTGGATCCCCTGACGACAGTCAGGGAACCTTCGTCCTTCTGACTCAGAGGAACTCGTTCCATGTGAGTCATTCTACTTTAGGCCTATTTGGAACATAGAAATTTTGCAGAAATCAATTCAATTTCACAGAAAAAACATAAAAACTGGAAAAAAAATTTCAACATTCCAAAGGAAGCCTTAACTGTGTGCATAAGGCTGGAGAAGCAAGGGAATCGAATCGTATTTGTCAAACAAGTAGTACACGGCATGCCATACTAATTTTCTTCCACACTCATCATCTCGTTCTACAGCAACCATGTTTACAAAACTACATCCTTCAATGACATTACAGTAAATTTAACATGTCAGAAAACGTCGTCAGGTAGTTCATTACTCAATGTGCAGCACAAGTGTGGAAAACGCCTAAAACATACTGTGGCTGGCAGAAGGCCTAGGATGACTTTCCGATGGAAAGATCCATGTGAAGATAAGCAATACAGGCAACAAAAAATAGGAACATTGCAAATATCAGCATCAATGGTTCAGCCAGCATGAAGATTGGATTGAACTCATAGTGCACCTGCACAATTGACAGAATGTTTCAAAAATCAGAACCAACAGATTGACAGTGTGTAGCAGCACTATGAAGGCTTATTTGTGAACATCCACCTGGAAAGGAACATTGTGCTCTCCTACTACATTTTTCTTCTTCAGTACAACCATCATCCTTCCAACGACATCAAGGTATGAATAACTAGTCTGCATCAGCAAATATTATAATCATAAAATAGCCTATACATAGATCTTTTTTTTTTCTCGAACACAGCCTATACATAGATCAAAAGACAGATGCATATCTTATGATCAAATGCAAAGTTCAAGGGCCCAGAGAAATATACACAAGTACACAACTCATGATAGAAACTAAACCATGAAGGCAACTCATGATAGAAACTAATCCACAAAAGCAGTGCAACAAAGGCGATAGCATTTTTTCTTTTTCTTTTTTGAACACAAGGCGACAGCATATTTTAGGTCACTCAATTAAGCACTAAATACATAAACCTGTAGCGGTTCACCTAAGATTTTATCAAAGTTCTGCAAGTATATGTGTGGACCTGTGGTTTAGTGGCCAGAAGTCTAAAAGATGTAATACATTAAGGTGTGATATGATCAGTGTTAGGAAGAAAAGATAATCACCTCAAGATGTTTCTCCACCACAAAAGGAACTACAGGCTGTGGATTTTTGGATCCTTCGGGAAGCACAACCTGCAACACTAACAAGTCAGAGATATTTCTTCAAGATGTCTGTACCAGAAAACACTTCAGATGCATTATCATAACTCTTTCCAACAAGCAGCAATCTGTTTTGTTTTTCTGTTTCGTGTTGAACTGCTCTCAGATAAAAAAAGGCAGGAATAAATAGGATGATTCCAAAGAAAACATTTACGGAAGCATGAAGCGTGCAGCTACTACGTAATGCTCTCATGTATGGCTTAATTAGGATACATTTTGTTAGTGTGAAAGATGCTCATCCAAAAGTGTTATCATATTACTTACTTTAATAGTAAGATCATCAACAACAGTATCCAATAGTGGGCATCCAAAAGTAAGGTTGATGTAGCGCCGACCATCATTAGACTCGAAGAGAAAATCTTGCAATGGCAAACCATAGCCAATGGTGAATGTGCAGTGCCAACCACCAAATAATGGATATCTGGGCTCAATTTCCAGTTCTGACTGGATTTAAAAAAAAAACATTTTCCACGTTAGCTTTGGAAGTATATCTTTGATTCCACTAACTAGAATAGCAACTCACTAAAATCTAATGCTTGTAGAGAAATATACTGTACCTTGTGGGAACCAGTCCGAAGATGGGATGAGGAGATGTTACCAATTTCATCACGATAGTAAACTGAATGAACCCGAGGAGGCAACCTTGCAAGAAGATTCTTAAATGACGATGTTCCACTAATAGATGGCCTGGACTGATACTCAAGCCTAGCAAAGAAGTCTGAATCAGTAACCACGATGCATTCAACTCAGTTGACTTGATGACCTGATAATATTTCACTCATATAGCTTCAAATGAAATGATCCTAGTCTCCAGGTCCAGGTCCATCCTTTGGTTTACTCCTCGAACCTATTTGGATTCAATTAATAACCTATTTGGATTCAACTACGACAGTTTACATGTTATAAGCCAACATATTTTAATTTTGTTAATATTAGACTTAGATCTATGTCATTTCAAAAAAATTGACAAACAATCAAGAGATAATTCACTAGATAACAGCAGGTAAAGCATTCTCAACTGATAAAGCTATAGTTTAATGTACTCAAAAAGGCCACAAGACGTCACTGACATTAGAAGAAGATTCCATTTTATTACTCTCAAGGTTGTATTTGGTACAAGAGATAAAGGAGGTAAGATTCTTGCAGATTACCTTGAAAAGGCTCCTTTGTGCCGGGCACCACCATGTTTCAGTTTATACTGTTCAGTTATTTGGACGTTTCCCCAGTGAGAAATATCCACCTTGCGTACAAGTTCCTCAACAATAGCAAACGGATGGTTGTTCTCGTAATGCACCAGAACTGGCAGGTATGTGTTTGGCATCTGATTATTATATGTGCCGTATTTTAACTCAGTACCAGCCCGACTAGTAGGATCAACCCTTGTAAATGACTCAATCCTGTTGCTTGGCATTTTGATGTAAGTAACCTGCTCTAGAACATAGTAGGGGGAGAGAAGCACTGCACTGTCACGGTAATAAACCAGCTGGGACTCTGACTGGATGATCTCAGCTGGAAAAGGTTCCAAAGAGTGTGTCAGCATGTATAAGACTTCGAGAGTGGTTGTCTCGCCAGGTTTCAATGGAGTGCCCAACTGAACAGAGTAAAGGGAACCACCATTTGGGGTGGTGGTGAGATCCGACTCTTGAACAGAGAGGGGTGCATATGCCTTCTTCTTGCGCTTCCCCTCCGGTCTCGTGGCCTTGACAATGGCAAGATGTTCAACCTCTGTGGGCGTGAAGGCAATAAGAACTTGAGATGCTTGAGAAGCAGAAGCAGCATTCTCAACCTGGCACACAGGTAATCAAAAACTGTGAGCGGAATAGTTGCATACAAGCATTTGAGCAAACAGAGTAAGCAGTGGTACCTTTAGTGTTAGGAATACTTTGACAATGGAGCCGGTGAGGTCGATCTGCAGGCAATTGACAATGTCAGGTGTTACTATCACTTTGTCAGGGAGAGGTGTATGCAAATCTACCTTAGCTAGTTCGGGTGGGGGGCGGGTCTCTAACCATCAATCGGCCTCTATCGAATATAAAACCCTAAACTATATTGATTGTCCAATCGGAATGGATCAGATGATTCTGGATTAAGAATGATAACTATATGTAAACTCGAGAGCCAAGATCGAACTTTGTTGACCGATTCTTTCAATACATAATCTAGATTTGAGCAATTCACGGCAGGAGCCCGAAAGCTATAAAAGAGGTTGCATTAGTCCACCTCACGAGCAAGAAATCCAGATTCAAAGAAGGGAAGAGTAGAAATTCGCAAACGAGTAGTACCCTTCTCTCGGCCGAGACGACCCGGATGCCGTCCTCCAGCGGCAAGGAAGAAGAGGAGACCGCTGAGAGGAGGAAGAGGAGGAGGACTGAAGAGGCTAGGGTTGCGATGGACGGCGGCATCGCGTCTCCGTGGTCAGCCCCCCGCCGTAACTCGCCGGCGAAGGAAACCTGTCTGGGAGATCTAAAACCACGGGGGAGGGGACAGGGGAGGACCGACTAGCGACTGGCTGATAAGAATTTCTTACTTGACCTTAAAAAAATCACTATTTTGTCCAACTCCTTCCAACTTAACATAGTCTAAAATCTATTTTTATTTCTTATATGGCCCTTCCCTCATTTTTTACTACTAACATTATTAACCGGAAGATAAAATGATCATTTTACCTCTAATTTTGTTTTGTTTCATTTTGAGCATTATTTTTCTTTTTACAAAATTTAATAATATCATAATTGTAAATTTGCTATGTGACATTATGTTCCCTTGGGTTTTAAACTTTTTTGTGCAATTATCATATTATCAAATCATGAAAAAATAAAATAATGCTCATATAGTACAAATGTAAAATAGTTATTTTATCTTCCACTTAACAATGTTAAATGCCGGAATAGTCAAATAAGAAATAAAAATAAATTTCTGACCATGCAGAAAAGTTCTAATCTAAAAGCAGAAAGCGGTGACTTTTTAGATCAAATAAAGCATTATCACAATATTATTAGTCAAGAAGGCGCTCCCAGCCATCCATCATGGGGCACAGTGTCTCTGGATCATCTTAACCTTTGCTTGTCCCGTCAATTAAAAGATAATTTTTTTTTCTGGAGTTCATGTTTCAGAAACAAAGTATTTTGGGACATCACAGTTGGTGAAAGTTAAGCGAAATGGTAGGGTAAAAATTACAAAATTAGAATCACCCAGCCGTATTTAATTAAGAAAAAAGTCCATTTTACTCCCTCAACAATTCACTTTGTCCATTTAGCATCTTAAACAAAATTTTGGCTTAATTTACTCCTCCAAACTATTCAAATTTGTACAATCTACCCTCTTTTGCAATTTATCTTTTTTTCATGTACAATTTGTATTTGAATCTCAAATTTTATATAAAAGTAAATGATAATACCTTCAATGTTAAGAAAATATGTTATAACATTTTCGAGAAACTTTTTTATGTATTTTTACATATAAGTTGTACGATAGTATTAGATGCTATTAAACTATGAATATTATTTTGAGAAAAAAAAATACAATCAGATTTGTTTTACGTAGAGAATGATAGCTTCCACGAGCATGCAACATTTGAACTTCAAATTCAAATTGAACAAAGAGAAAAAAAAAATCATAAGAAGGTAGATTGCACCAATTTGAATAGTTTGAGGAGTAAATTGAGCCAAGATTTTGTTTAAGAGGCTAAATGAACAAAGTGAATTGTTGAGGGGAGTAAAATGGACCTTTTCCTTTAATTAAGTACTCCCTCCACCTCAAAATAAGTGATTTTTTCTTACTTTTATAAATTAATATTTGATGACTCATCTTACTTTAAAATAAGATGAATGATTAAACGGGGATGGGGAAGTATAGATGATGAAAAGAGTACAGAGAATAGAATTAGTATAGTAATCCGCCATCCCTAAAAGCGTTGATTTTTTTGTCCCAAAATTATTTTGTTCTAGCTTGTAGGATACTTAGGCTCTTTAAAATACTAGTTCCCGAACTAACATTACGATATAAGAAAAAATATTAACTTAAGAAAATAATATATTAATATTAATATTTGAAATTTCTCATTCTCACCATTAATATTAATATTAACATCAAATAAATTTGTTTTGTTTTCCAACAACTTTATTTGGATCTTATATATTTGTTTCGAGTAGTTGTATTTTGTTAACCGTAACTAACAATGGTCCTTGTGGGCTCAAGTTTTGAGAGAGATTCAAGAAAATTTGTCCGTTAAATTTGTAAAGAGTGTTTGTGTAGAGATTTTATCTGTCAGATTTGTAAAAAATAACAACTTAGTTGCATTTTTTTATGTACATATATTTTAATTTATCTTTGTTGTTGATGTTTTACAAGGTGTATGTAGGAAAGAATTTTTTTTAAAAGGTAGAGATAATTAAAGTTGTATTTTAAAGACCGAATCACTGTCCAAAACGTCAAGATATATAGAATCGGAGAGAGTAGTAAATAAACTGAATAAATTAATTTCCATTAGATCTCAACAGGGAAAGGGCAGGGGGAAGGACGAGAAATAATATAGATCAATTGATGCTCCTATTGCGTGCGTAGCTTGGTTAGAACATGACTACATCATCATGAATTATTGAGGAATGTAAAATAAGCATATAACTTTCCAACTAGATGAGGATAAATAAATTAATTTAAGCGGCTGTGGATTCTTTGAGGTAGGCAATGAGGTCTGCGCGCTCCTTAGGCTTTTTAAGTCCGGGGAAGACCATCTTGGTGCCGGGGATGTACTTCTTAGGTTGAGGAGGTAGTCGTAGAGGGTGCCTTCCTCCCAGATGACGGCCATGTTCTTGTTGGCCGTGGAGTAGGCGTAGCCAAGGGTGGTGCCAGACTGGCGGCCGAAGAGGCCGTGAAGGTTGGGCCCTTGCTTATGTGCTCCGCCGCGCTCCACCGTGTGGCACTGCGCGCATTTTGTCCGGAATATCTTGTCGCCGCGGATGGCGTCGCCGGCGGGGGCCTCACCAAACGAAGCCATTGATTGTGTTGGATGTTCCCTTCTTCTTCCCTCTGTTCGATGAATCCTAAAGAAACACAGTTAGTTGTCTAGAACAGCGTATAGATGCATGGTGCTTAGCTAATTAAGTTGCATTATTAGAATAGGCAGAGACAACTGCTAATTAAGTTTAGTAAATGCAATACGTTGACGGATGGGCGGATACACATCTCCAACAGGTACTTAAAACTAGTCTACCTAAAACCCTCTTTAGTTAGTAGTTAAATTCATATTGGTACTAAAAAATTATCATCTCCAATAGATACTTAAATTTTAAGTACCTAAAACCATATTTAGATAATAGATAAATTATTATAGATAGAACAGGCATGAGCTGAAACCACAGATTCTCGAAGAGCTTCAAAGGCCTTAGCTCAGTTAGGAACGGCTACCCACGACACCACAACGCCACGACACGGCATTTGAAGCATGATTAATGACTGAGTAATTACTATTAATAAAAGGTCCGTTACATTTAACAGACATGCTCCTGTAATTAGGAATAAACGTTACCAGTATTACGATGTGGTTAATTGTCATTATCATAGGAGGGCTGCTACCTCCTATAAATATGTAATATGCAAACATCTGATTCCAGATCAAGAGTATATACGACGTAGAGTTGTTATCCTCTGAGAGGCTCGAATCAGTCTAAATTCATCGTGTCAGTCCTTTTTGAGAGTAGCTTCACGCTACTTACGTGTTCGACCTTATTTACGATAACTGCCGATTCAAACTCATAGTTCGGACGTTAACAGATAGTTTAAAAAATCTCCAATCCAACAAGTACCTATATTGCTATTGGTAAAATTTAGAATCAGTCACGTCGTATTAGTTATGGCCCATGGGCTGGTTATTCGGTAGGCCCAGTATGTAATTTAAGCTTAATCACTATCTTCTCCGGTGGCTATACCTGTGGCCGCGTACCATCACACCATCGACTGGGAGCTGTCCTTCGTGGTTGCAGAGCTAAGTCGTTCGTGCAGAAAGCACATCGGAGAGGCCCTCCTTCGTGCATGCGCACTGGTGCTCTGCGCATCTCAGCGACCGTCGGCGACGAACAGGACTGCAAGCAGGAGCCGTTGGTGATTGCTTCGAGCGTCGGTCCGGCGGTGAGGGCGTCAGGTCCGGTGGTGGCAGGTTCTCCAGCGGCGTTCCTGCAGGGAAGGCTTCGAGGTCCCAGCCTGGGGAGAAAAAATCGAGCGGCCTCACCGAAGATAGACCAGAAAATCCCGGCGCGAATAGGAAATCACCGGAGGATTCGCCCACGGGGGAAGGATTGCGCGCGTGAAGCGACGGTTTCCAGAGGATAGGTATCGCCGAAGGGGTTTTGAGGATAGCTAAACATATGTAGCTCATTTAGCAATCTGTTGGATCATGTTTTTTTTGTCTAATACTTAAATTTGTATTTGAGTACTCCATTTAGCAATCTGTTGGAGTTGCTCTAATCTTTACATATGTAAAAAATTTGAATGTGCCATGTCATCCTTGATCCTTGTTTGTGGCCCATAAGTTGTTATTTCTATTAGTCTCATAATCTGTTTTAAGTTAAACACAACCGAAGACACCTTTGCTTGTGGCGCAACTGAAGGACCTCAGGGTTTGCGTGGAATGAATTTCAGAATCAACCATCTACTAATTCGCCTAGCTGCTGGATTCGTGGACTCCTCTTGAAAGCACAATCCATCTGCCGGGTGTCAGGGTAGCAGCCCTCTCGTCAGTGCATTCAAGCCAGGGGGCTGGCACACCAGCGGGGAGCAAGAAAAGGAGGTGGCGGTGGGTCGAGGCGGCGTAGAAGGTGGACGGAGAGAAAGAGCTATGGCGGCGGCGGGCGAACCCTAGCGCGAAGATTTCGGTGCGGACGATGCGTTTGGGTGCGTGGAGGGGTATTTTCATCGAGGTTTTAGAAACCGGCTCCGGTTCGTTTTACGGTTTAGCTAAAAACCAGTCGAATTTGCTACAGTGCCAAGTCTGATTTTCGGCCAAAAATTGAACCCAATCCTGTATCGAACCGGATCGGTTTGATCAAAAATCAAAAAAATCTGCCGGTTTTCGCCGGTTTCTAAAACCTTAATTTTCGCAGATAGGTAGCCCCAATGGAGCTGCCACATACCGATTGCACGGTATTGAGCGTAGCTAAAATTTAGAGATTAGTTTAGGTGTGGTATTTTTACTTTTAATACTTAAATTACAGTTTAGTTACTTAATTTAAATCACTATTGGAGATGCTCTATTTGACTCCCTCTCCTGGAGTATTGACAGCCAGGTAGTGGTGGTAGTTTTGTGCACGTCAACTTGGAAGTCACCTTCTTGATCGCCTTTTTTTTTATTGTTATCGTTAAGAAAAAGAATTCAAGTTTAAAAAGTAAATTAAAGTTGTCCCAATAACAATAATTTATGAAAAATAAATTTATATCTATACGTTACTCCTTTAGCTCAAATATGAAACGGATATAACAATTTTCGAACAGAGCGAGCGAATACATATTTATGAAATGGTAGTATACGTATTCCTGCCCGCGTGCTTAGTGCTATCACCTCAGCACGCATCAAATAGTGTTTTTTAGATTAAGCACACACATGCATCAAATACTGATTTACGGCCGGCGGCTATCCCCGGGCGGCATTTGCTGTATGTGCGCACGCCCACTACAGCCTCACTCATAAAAGCAAGCAGTAGTGCTCCACCCGCGGTCGATTGAGTGGGTGTCGCCGCTGGCAAATTACTCCTACCCCTCCGTAGCTTATTGCTTGTGCACTATTTATCACATTGGTCTTTAACATATGATCATCTATCGTCTCGTCGGTAGGCACATAATATTGACTTATTTTTTCCTTCTGATATGTTTTCACCATGAACGAAGTTGACATACATACATGCGTGCCCAAAACCAAAAGTGACATGCAGGTAATCCACTTTGACCCTTCCAGGATAGATGATCGATTTGGTTTAATAACAATTGTTCTAGCTAGTGGAAGTAGGCCTCCTGTATTATCCGTAATATACTAGATGCTGGTGCATGCACGCACATGCGATCGAAATGCATCATGCGTGCCATCTCTCTCTATATATACGCTCTCCCCTATGGCCTGATCTCCCACAGTGTAACCCAAGCCGGCAGCCACAGGCCCATAGCCAGCTCTAATAAGCTCTTTTAGTATCCAGCTCTAAGCTCGCGCGATGAAGTCGTCGTCGTGTTGTGTGATCGCGGCGGCGGTGGTTGTAGCGGCGTTGGCAGCCGGCGGGGTCTCCGGTGAGCTGAGCATGGGCTACTACTACATGCAGGGCTGCCCCATGGCGGAGATGATCGTCCGCGACGTTATGGGAGATGCTATCATGAAGGACCCCACGCTCGCCGCCAGCATTCTCAGGCTGCACTTCCACGACTGCTTCGTGCAGGTGTTTTTCTTTTTTCTTTCTTTTTCCTAGCTTCAAATATATATGCACGCGGTGTGACCTGTGGATTAATGAATGAAATGGACAAACAACCAAACCATGCAGGGCTGCGACGCGTCCCTGCTGCTGGACTCCACGCCAGGCCACAAGGCCGAGAAGGACGCTCCCCCCAACAGGACCCTTCGTGGATTCGAAGTCATCGACGCCATCAAGGAGGCGCTCGAGGAGCAGTGCCCATCCACAGTCTCCTGTGCCGACATACTCGCCCTCGCCGCTAGGGACGCCGTCGTCATGGCCGGGGGACCCTACTACGACGTGCCCACCGGGCGGAGAGACGGCTTCCGCTCCGACGCGGCTGACACCGACGCACTCCCGGCGGCCACGCTCAACGCCTCCTCACTGGTGGAGCTCTTCGCCTCGCACGGCTTCACTGTCCCGGAGCTGGTGGCCCTGTCAGGCGGGCACACGCTGGGCGTGGCGCACTGTGCCAACTTCAAGAACCGACTCAGCAACTTCGACTTCACCAACGACGTGGACCCGTCGCTGGAACCGAGCCTGGCGGCGTCTCTAGCTAGCACCTGTAGCAGCGGTGGAGACGGGGCGACGGCGCCGTTCGACGCGACGAACGAATCATTTGACACGGCCTACTTCAGTGGCCTGCAGGAAAACCGGGGCTTGCTCACGTCGGACCAGACGCTGGCGGAGTCGCCGGATACGGGGATGCTCGTGGACATGTTCGCCGAGAGCCAGTCCATGTTCTTCTACACGTTCCAGCAGGGGATGCTCAAGATGGGGCAGCTCGACCTAAAGGAAGGGGACGTTAGGAAGTCATGCAGGGTCCTCAACTAGACAAGAAAACTTATAGTACTATATATACATAGCACATGATTGTGATGTTTACGTACCATCAACCGTCCACATATATACCTGCATGCAGAAAGAAGGGTGTGGAATTAGGGAACCTTTATATCTGCACGTGTCGATCGAATTTGTTCCTGTACTCGCGTGAATTTCATATGTATGCGTATTACCAGTATTAACGAAGAAGCACTTGCTGTCGATTGAGGAATCTCTCAATAATAAGTTCCTGGGGTGGGAGGTATGACACATTCAATTCCATCGAGTTGGTTTGATTCGAAACACAACGATGAATCTCCATATGGGGCGACCTCATCTGGTTGTGAGCAGACAACCGAGTATTTTATCTGCAGCCTTAGATGATGGCCCATCAGGCTTCTTCCAAATGGCGTCCCCTGAGGTTTGAGTTTATTTTATAGCATATATGATGGCCGGACAAGATGCTGATGGCCATGGCCACGCCAAGAGTATATAGTGACTGCCCTTTCAAAATTGTGGATTGCAGGGACGACCGGACGAGGGAGGGAGAGACGACATGGCCGCCGTGCACAAGAAGCTGAGGAACAGCAGCCACCTGAAGAAGCTGGTTTTGCTTGTCTCTGCTTGCGCCGTCGTGGTGCTGCTCGTCAGAGCCGACAGCTACTTCGTCATCGTCCAGGTGGCACGTATGATTCCTCCGAACCATCCAGGCGGCATCGTCGTCCATACAAAATCGACGACAGCAGCATCGCCAATGGTGATCCCCCCGTACGGCGCAGACAGCAGGTGGGAGATCCAGTGGGAGAGTATCGCCAGGATCCTCTCATCTTCTTCCGGCAACAGCATCACCAGAGTGGGCGTGCTCAACTTCAACTCCTCGGAGCTGTCACGTTGGAGGACCACTTTGCCGGCCGCCGACGTCCGGGCGGTGCGCCTGGCCCCTGCCTCGGACGCCATCACCTGGGGCACCCTCTACCCGGAGTGGATCGATGAAGACGTGACCAACATCAGCAGCTGTCCCTCCCTCCCCGACCCCGACCCCGCTCTACATGATCACGATCTCGTCGCCGTCAAGCTCCCCTGCCGCCTAGGGCGCTGGTCCAGGGACGTGCGCAGGTTGCACCTTCAGCTCTCCGCCGCCAAGCTCGCCCTCCACACCAAAAGCAGCAGCCGCAGCTCGAGTATGGTGCTGATCCTGAGCGAGCCCGAGTGCCTTCCCCTGCCCAACCTCTTCCCCTGCAAGCACCTCCTCGCGCGCCATGCCCACGCCTGGCTCTACCGCCCCGACGCCTCCTACCTCAGCAACCGCCTAAGCCTCCCCATCGGTTCCTGCCAGCTCGCCGTCCCTTCTTCTCGTCTCTGGACTGCTGGGCCACGGCCAGAAGAACCAGACAGGCGTACGACGACGGCCAGGAACCGGATCCGGCGGCAGGCGTACGCCACCGTGCTGCACTCCGGCGACGCCTACGTCTGCGGAGCCATCGCGCTGGCGCAGAGCATCCGGCGATCGGGGTCCACGCGAGACCTCGTGGTCCTGGTGGACGCGCACCGCGTCGGCGCCGAGCAGCGAGCCGGCCTCGCGGCGGCGGGGTGGCAGGTGCGCCTGGCGCCACGAATCCGCAACCCGCGCGCGGCGCAGCACGCGTACAACGAGTGGAACTACAGCAAGTTCCGGCTGTGGCAGCTGACCGACTACGAGAGGGTGGTCTTCCTGGACGCCGACCTGCTGGTGCTGCGCAATATCGACTTTTTGTTCGCCGAAGAGGAGCTGAGCGCCACGGCCAACAGCGGAGCACGCTTCAACTCGGGCGTGATGGTGCTGGAGCCGTGCAACTGCACCTTCGATCTGCTCATGTCAGGCATCCACGACATCTACTCGTACAACGGCGGCGACCAGGGGTACCTGAACGAGGTGTTCACGTGGTGGCACCGCCTTCCGCACCGCGTGAACCTGCTCAAGCACGTGTGGAAAGACGACGAAGGAGATCGAGAGCGGTTGCTGCGCTCGGAGCCGGCGGCGGTGCACTACCTGGGCATCAAGCCGTGGCTGTGCTACCGCGACTACGACTGCAACTGGGACGTGCCGGCGCTGCGGCGGTTCGCGAGCGACGAGGCGCACGGAAGGTGGTGGGCAATGCACGACCTGATCGAGCCAGCGGAGCTGAGACACAGGTTCTGCGCGCTGCCGGCGAGGCAGGTGGCGGCGCTGGAGCGGCACCGGCGGGAGGCGGAAAGGGCCAACGCGCCGGACGCCCACTGGAACCGAACTATCACGGACCGCAG
Organism: Zoysia japonica; assembly: GCA_001602275.1. NCBI lineage: Eukaryota > Viridiplantae > Streptophyta > Magnoliopsida > Poales > Poaceae > Zoysia > Zoysia japonica. Next base: position 27,618 of record BCLF01000255.1, read on the forward strand.
GGCGAACTTGCATTTTTCAGTATTTTGAGAAAAGCCCATGAATGGGAGAGGCCCACGGGCCACGCACAGCGCTCATCATATTCACATACTACTACTTTGGATGAATGCAATGCACGCCTCAAGCTTAGCCATAGGATTGTGATTTTCCCCGCTTCCATTTGAGTTAGATATACACTGCTGCTCTCCTTCCTCTTCCGAGTCCATCGATGGCAAGTATGCCCCCTGTTTTTTTTTTCTGGATTTCTCCATCTAATTATCGTCTGCACCATGGCACCACCAATGACAATCAAAGAGAAGGGGGAACAACGATCATCGATGATCGATCCAGCCAGCACACTGGTGCACCATCGTCGTGTCTGCCGTTATTGCCAATGCCTTAGCCCCACAACCTCCTTTCTCACTAATGCCTCGAGCAATAGTGCTTCCTCCGAGGATCAGAGCGGATGAGATTCTCTAGGTAGTCACTAACCTACAACTACGACCGTGAGATGTTTCAGATGATACGAGTCTCTTTGACCTATAACTACATCCTGTTTTAAAACGCAAAAAAATTAACAAAACTTCATAATTTTTTTAAAATCAATTCATGTAACGACATAAAAATTCCACATTTTCAAATAGTAAAATTTCGAAAATTTAAATGCATTTCACAATTTAGATTAGAATGAAATTTTTTTAAATAAAATACTAAGGTTGCATACATCTTATTTCATGTCACTGCATATCATTTAAATAATTATTGAGTGAATAAATAATTAATCAAGAATTTTTTTTGGAAATAAAGAAAAGAATTAAAAGAAATAGAAGGAAAGAAATAAAGAAAAGAAAAAAAGGAGAAATCCCAAACCCCCGCTAGGCCTCTCCCCTTCCCTCTCCCCCTCTCCCTCCCCGCTGGCCCACTCTCCCCCGCGCGGCCCAGGCCCGCTCGCCCCGCGCCCCTCCCCTCCTTCTTCTCTCTGGCACGCGGGCCCCGCCCCTTCTCCCCAACCCTTGGCCGCCGCCGCCTCCGCCCGCAACCGCTACGCCGCCTTCCCCGCGCATGCGC
>BCLF01000255.1:29616-51331 GCA_001602275.1 Zoysia japonica
CCGGGCACCGAAGCCCCCAGGCGTCCGATCTAAATCGGACGGATCGCATTAGATCCACCCCACCTTTAAAAACCGGCCACCCGATCCACATCCGATGCACCAGATCGCACCACGTCATCCAAATAACCGATTTCGTTCAATTTAAAATCAAGGGCCCAGATCAAACCATGTTTTTTGAATAAAAATAAATCAAACCTTTATTGCATCAGCATGACGGCAGTAGAGCCGAATTAATTAAATAAATTAGGGGATTAAGTTAATTAACTTCGAATTAATCTTCTGTTGATTAAATAAAATAATAAATAACTAATAATAATATTATTAGTCTAAGAAATAAATTTAATAATTAATTTAATAGTAATAATTATCTAATAATTAATTTAATAATAATTAATTATGACAATTTTGCAGAAAAGCTCCTATACTTATTTTTAATTATAAATTAGTCCCTGATTGATAATTTTATATTTAAACCCCTGAACTTTTCTAAAATTACATTTTAGTCCTCAAGTAATTTTGTAAATTTCATATAGGTCCCCAATAATTAATTATTAATTACAGATTAGTCCATAAACCTTATAAATGCCATAACTATTGATCCGTAACTCCGATTTAAGCAAATAATATATCAAAACGATCGTATCAAAATAAGCTATGCATTCATGACATCATCATACTGATCATGTTCTATTTTGTTGTATTTGATTGATTGTTTGTGTTCTTGTGCGATAGGCGACTTCGTCCCAGAGCCGCAGTTCGTCTTAGACTTTCAACAGCAGGAGTTCGAGACCGTCGACTTTTACTCCCAAGAGCAGCAAGGCAAGTGTCTTTGACCATCTTGTGCCTATTTCCAAAACATCTATCTTATAGATTGCATGCTTGTGTCAAATTGACTGCGTACCTATTAATAGCAATACCCTAATTTCCACATTATGCCTTGTCGCCTTAGTTTACTTTACTGTTGGGTACATCACATGCTTAGATTGCTACTGTCGGGTTGAGTGTATTTAAATAGATCATTATACATGCTTCAGGAGGATTAATAGGAGATTAATAGTAACTTGGATAGTGATGATTTGGGTGATATGGTTGGTGTAGGATTGTGTGCAGGGTTACTGGCACTGTTCCTTGGTAAGTTATCTTTCCAAATCTAAGGACCGGTTCGTGGAGCGACCACCCATGTGTTCTCGTACAGCGACGATGCCAAGAATGGGTGCGGTCTGGTGTAGTAAGTGATGAAAACCAGTTCTATGCGTGCCAAACGGTGGAGCGGGGAAAGCAGGTTATGCTTGGATCCGCCTGGAGAGAGATGTGTGTAGAAGGGAGGGTTACTCCCGGGAACCATTCGGCACAAGAGAAGGCCTCTCGGGTTTTCGGTTAGTGTCTGACGGGTGAAACCTTAGTGGGCACGTACAAGCTGGCGGAAGTCATGGAAAAGGCTTGTAGTGATCTCTTGCCCCTCACACCAAAGGAAGTGTGCGAGTGCGATGGCACAGGCATAATAGAGATTCTTTTTAGTCACCTGGCAACAGGGGATGAAATCACTACTCGTGGAAAAATTTGTACAACCTATGCAGAGTGTAAAACTGTTATGACAGCCGTGCTCACGGTCACGAGCATTGCATGGACCCTCACAAGATTAGCGAAAATTGGTATTGGTATTAGTTTGGTTTGGTGAATCACAGTGAGAGACTGTGATTTGGTTCTGTTACTTATACTACTGTTTATAGGTGCGATATCTTTCACTTAGTAAATAGGTGCTTAATAGAAAATGTGTCTCTAATGTGCGTTTTTATGCAATTAAATCCTATATCGCCTGTTTCCTTGATATTTGTCACATGTCGTATTCTTCCCACACTTGCTGAGTACACCCCATACTCAACTTTGCCTTTATAATTGCTGCTCAGTAGAGGGAGAAGATTGGGAGAACAGTGAAGACTCTGGAGCCGACGTCTAGGCAAGCTATTCGGTCAACTGCATGTGGAGCCCAAGACGCTTTCGTTTCGTTTTCGCTGTTTTGGTTTGTAATTCAATAAGACTCTTAGTCTATTTTTGTAATAGTTTAGTTATTCGTGACATTGTTCTGTTTTACCATTAATGAAGTCACTTTATGTGTGAAACTTGATTCCTGGACACATATAAAGGGTCACTTGGTTTTAGCCTTAGAACTGGGTGTGACAATTCAATTAAAAATGTAGAAAAAAATATCCTCGTGGCCTGATGGGAACCGAAGGTCGGAAGCCCGAAGAGACAGGCGGAAGGAAACTCAACTACAGATGTGTTTGGTTTCATGACTTAGAGTGGATGGCACGAGGTGGCCCCGTCATAGTTGTTGTTTGTCTCAGGGACAGAGGAGGGGCGAGGCCATCACCCACCGAATATTCCTCAATATTCAGGGCACCCTCATCCACCCAAATCGAGGGGACCGCGCTGCCCCCATCCGCCTCGCTTGGCTCCAGCACACGCGCCAGCTCCCGCCGTCCCGCGCGCGCTTTCTCGTGCAGGCCCGCCAGCCCGCACGCCTTCTCCAGTCTTATCCGCGCGGCAGATCATTTTTTCTTCCCCATCTCTCTAAAAAGGCGACGACCGAGGGGAGCGGCGACTCGCACCGGCGGTGCTGCATGGCGACCCCACTGCGACCGGCGAGGCTGCCCGGCGACCGGAGGCTACGGCAACCTGCTCAACTACCAACGACCTGCTCCCTTTCTCTTCAATCCGAGCTTAGTTCTTTTTTGGCGTCAACTCCTTCGTTCGACCACCAAGGGAAAGAAAAGGTATGGTGCTCTAATGCAAACCCTAAGGCCAATCATTTTGTGATGTCGTTGAATCTGTATTATTTTTTGATGGAATAATTAGTTGGGAGTGATTATGTGTTATAGATGGAGAAGATGAAAAAGCTTTTAATTTATGCTACTGCTGCACACATGTTGCTTTCTATGATGGCTATGATTATCTTTACTCCTCTTAAAAGTTTTAGTTCGTGGTCGATGGCGTCTCGCCTCCACCCCTCCGTGCGACACTGGCAAGCGGGTCCCACATCCCATGGTTCGCTCCTCCTCCCGTGACCCCGTCCCTGCTCTTCGTACCAATCGATGCGGAAAAAAATAGTCGCCTGCGCGGCACCGACTGTCTCGATTCGCACCGGCACCGTCGGAGCTGCGCCCATGCCACGCCACCAACCCCCAGATCTGCACTCATGCCCAGGTGTGCCACCAACATCTGGAGCTCCTCCCCCGCGCCGTCACGAGCGAATCCAACTGTCTCCTTCATTGCCCCGGCCGGATCCACCTCCACCACCGCCTGCGCCGCCTCTGCTCGCATTCGCCCTGTCCGCATCTTCGTCGATTTAGGCACTGCAACTCCCCGATCCGTCTCTCCCTGGCGCCACATCCGCTGCAGCCCCGCCGCCACTGGTCCACGGCTCCTCGCCGCCGCCGCTGCTGCTACAGGCTTCCGGTTCGGCTGCCGCTGTCATCTCGTTCGCGTGACCATCGCCACCTCCCCATTGCTGCTTTGCTATGCATCAGCGAGCGCGAAACATCCTGACGTCAAGAGACTCTGACCCTGATAGCCTGGAGCGCATGGATCGGACACTGCAGGAGATGAAAAGGTAGCCTGCTCGCACTTTTGCTTGACCTAGACCGCTAGACCTATCTCAAATAATGTCGTTGATGTTGTAGCTGAATCACCTGATGAAGGAGGAGGCGATGCGCATGTGCTGGAACATGATGATCAGAGACTTCCTTTTTCCCCTTTCATAGATGCAGATAGCATTCTCATATGACTTGAATGCTCTAATACTGGATTTGGATGTACCCAACGGCAGGTTTAGTTGACTTTTAATGGCCTCAGTTTTTGTATGTAAATTCATAACTTCTTTCTTCCAGAACCATGACCATCATATTTTGGTTTTCACAATCTAATTTGAAGTCTAACTCTAAGCAGAGCTATGCCCGACCTTTTCTAAATAGCAAAGACTTACACTTTTGGTACTTTACAGAGTATAAATTGACAATGTGTCCATATGAACAAGTGAACAACAAATTTTTTTGTGTTCTTTGAAAGGCCTCTTTTCATTCGTGTATCCAACTTTTATGATACTGCTGACAATTTTACTAATGTTTATCTGCTCATTCTCCTTGTTTGATCTACAGAAGGGGACGAAGAAAGAAGCTGAAGAGGACATGAATACTATGCATTTATGCAACAACAATTACAAGGGAAGGGACAAGACTTGTAATATGAGGATGATTTAGCTAGAAAGTGAATGCAGGTATTGAAGAGCACCCTTTGCCTGCCAGCTACTTCTCACAGCTTCATTTCCTATATGTAGTAGAGTTTTTTCTCAGTTGCAGTAACTATGTTGATCGAATCTATGATTCCGTTCTGTGCTGCTTTAGTTGTGTGCTTTCAGAAGTGATTGTTTTTTGGCTGTTTCCGAAGGGACTTATAGGGTTGCTAGGATACATGCCAAATGAATGGAATGATCTTATTACTGATAATTCTATCTATGGGTTTTAGGGTTGCATGACCGTAGTCTGTATACAACTGAGAGATGTCGGTTCGTAATTACTAGAGGGAAAAGAAAACTTTGTGTCTGGTGGACATAACGCGGGGATTGCACTAGCCAGTGCCAAGTAGAGCGCTTTTGCCATAATAGCATTGTTTAGGATTATGGAGACTGGGAGGTCAACATCGTACTTGGTGGTCAAAGGCAGAAGCCACTTTCCGTTGGGGAAGAAACGATTGGCTGATAATGAATGTTTAGCATGCAACAATCTGTTTCTCTTATCTCTATGGCAAACTCTTAGACTTGAGAAAAAATGAAATTGTACTAATTGTTGCTCCTAGGTATGAAATTCAAACCCTGCTTATAACATTTGGTTATTATGTCTAACTATCTGTACTTTGTGAACTTAGATATTGTACTGGTGTAGCTGATGAAATTTGCAATGGTGGTTATTACGTACCTGTATTTTTTACATGGTGTATAAACATTATAAAATAGATCTCACTTTTATTGTTTCTGTGTTGTTACAGCCCTAGGGTGGCATTTTATGGATATATCATATCTCTCATCCTGCTGACAACAAGGTTGCCACAAGAGTTTAAACTATAGGTACTGGCAGGACCATATCGTCCCAATTTTCTTTTCATTTATCATTTCATAGTCAAACAAATATATCTGGGGCTGAAGATGTTCTATGAATACGTTGAAATTAGGTATCACTCTGAAATCATGTTGTGCTAAGATATTAGAAAGACTTATTCAATTTTAACCTCTGAAATAAAAATTTTTATATGATGTTAAATTAGCCACTTGAAATAATAATATGAATTGGAACCCAGCGTTGCTCACAGGTAACCACTTTTAACTCACATAATATTAGTTCATTTGAATTTTGTAAGAAATATAGGTACATTATAGATTCCATTTTTGTTCCGACAGCATGAAAAAATATGGCATCATGGAACTCAGTGCAACTACACCTTAATTGGCACTTATTCCATTCTCTATAACTGAGTTTTATTTTTTTAAAACTATTCTGTAATTATACAACAATTACAGAAAACTTGACTGCAATAGGACTAATTTGACTGCAATAGGACTAATATAGCACACCAAATGGAATGCCATGGTCTAGAGATGCAAACTATGAACCATTGGTCATCAGGATTAGGGTCAGAATGTTATTTATAAGGCAAGTCAAAATTTTGATAGAAGACATCTTCGGCCCAGCACACAGCTTCTCTCCTGTTCCTCAGCTCACAACAGGAGGAACTTATCATTGCAGTTGGATTAATGTGGCAAAATTTCTTACTGGTGCATCTGCCTGAGAATCCTGGCCATTACAGAAATTCTTAGACATGCTTTCCTAAGTGAGACTGGTGCCATGTTTATCGAGTTCAATCCTTCTTTATTCTTGTATCCACAGAACTGTGCTTCCATCGGGCTACCCTGGATGAAGGCTGGTAAATGTCCATGAAACCATGAATTGTGAGGATTAGCCTTTCTATGGTCGGTTTTGTGGGAAACCATCTTTGTAGTATATGAAGCTTAATTTCATTGGCCGTCTGGTATATTACATTGATTTAATATCAAAGAAGTGATGGAACCGTAATGGTGATATTTCTTTGCATCTGTTGCAAAACTCAACTGTTTTAAAACAGGAACACTTTGAGTTTGTCGGAAGCATGTTGTCGGAAACTAAACTGTTTAAAACAAGCTTTTGTGTTTACTGTAATAATGTGAAATCTGAAGTCCCTAAGCTATGTAATGGAACACCGTAAAGTTGTCTTTGCTCAAGGATAACTTGGATAATGGTGTGGAAGTTCTGTTTTCAACCTCAAGTTACCTTTCACCCGTTGCGAAGCACGGGCATTGAACTAGTCAAGTTTAGAAAGAGGAAGAGGGGTTATAGTAGAGTTTGAATTACTTATGCTCCAATGAAAGAAAGGGATAGAATTAGACTGGAGTACCTCAACACAAAAATATGGAGGAGTGATACAGCTTGTATTAACATGCTTAGACTTAGTAGGGAAAGGTTCTTTCATTTTTGCAAGGTCTTTAGAGACCGTGCTTTGCTTCAGGATACAATAAATATGTGTGTTGAGTAACAAGTGGCTATGTTTCTAAACAATGATGGTCCTTGCTTTCGAGAAATGGTGACAGTACCAAATGCCGAATTAGCGGCTGTACCAAATGGTCAATGCCTCTGGGGTTTCCCTTCTCTTCAGCTCTCTCAGGTTTCATCGATGTGTTGTGGCATGAAAAACAGTGTACATGCACGCTTAGACGCCCTTGCTTAAGGCATTCATCTACACTCTCCCCCGGGGGTTGTTAAGCGAGCTATTCCTTCAATAATGATTGATCCATCCTTTAGGGCCCCTAGAATCTTATTAATCCATGGCTCACAAGGTATTGCTGACCCTATACTAATAGCATGCGGCTGGTCATATGCCTCTAGGATTTGATAACACCTATGTTTGCCTATATCTAGAAATTTCATATCTAAAAAAATAACTCTAGGTTAATTCCCATCAGAGTGTGTGTAAGGCTTTCTGGGTCGAGGTACTAGAAGGCTATATATATCCCTTTTGGGTGTCAATTCGGAGGAGAAAACCATTTCAATTAATATATGACATTGAATTCATATCTGTGAAAATGATAAGCATGGGATTGAGCAGGATAGAGTTGGCCTTGCTAGAAGCCTACTTTCTTTAGAGAAAAGAGCTTATAACTCGCTTTTACTACCTCATGCGTATAATCTATCGTGAGCCTACTCAGAGGGAAATCAACATTTCTTTAATAGAAAGAAGCATATCCTGATGTGGAGTCTACTGCTGAAAATAAACAGAAAGGTACCATGGCCTATTCGTAGCTTGATAGAATGGGAAGAAGGCATTTCCTACACCATGGCATTCTATAGATAGAGCTGCTTAAGTTTTAGTGGGAACGAACCTACGTGCTTAGATCAAATACGAATGATTCGAGATTTCCAAATCCATTGAGAGAAAGGGAAGATACTGCCTCGACATCTGTTTGTCCGCGGTAAGGGTAATGTGCCCTAAACCATAAGTCGGAGTATGTCCTCTCAGACAACCGACCGGATTCAAGCCCTAGCCCCTCAACTCGGACGGACTTGTGGAAATCCTTGAAAATTAGTATTGCTCAACTCACCTATCTATAACATAGAAATGTTGCATCCAACCCTGGAACGAGAGGTAAAGAATAGGCTACCATACGAGATGAGACTACTTCATTCTTGGCTTTCATCCCTACGCTTAAGAAAGATAAGGGATTGGATTTCATACCTTTTATTTAGAGCTTCGTCGTTCCGACTGGAAAATGTCACCTTCCACCATACGTAAACCAAACCTCTTTGCTTTCTGGCTTTTCCTTCCAGAGGCGGGATTTTAAAGTTCCTTTTTCCTTTTTGCTCTTTTTTTTTAAATAAAGCATTTTCCAAATTCTATTGCAGCAAGATTATTTGCTTTTGCTAGAAAAAAAGCACACACAAAAAGCACATTTCTTCCTAGTACTTTTTTTTTTCACCCAGTGTCTTGCCCATAGGAAAGATACGTAGCTCGGTCAGGGCATATCCTAAAGCCATTGCCTCCAGCCAGTAGTAGTGGTAGGTAAGCATCTTAAGTAGGGGTGAAATTGCTTTTCTGACAAGGAAAGGGATTGTAGGCAAGCCTGTATAATTTCCTCTTACCTCTTCTCTTCATTTCCATCTTTCAACATATTCCCAAGCCTCTTCCACTGGTGCTCGCTCGGTAATTTCTTGTTTCACTGCTGCCTTGGATGCTCTAACTTATTTGGTTTAAAGCCTTTATTGTACGACTGAGGATTGGGTAGATGCTGACTCCGTGGCTCATATTCAAATAGAACAGAACTGACCACTTTCGTCTGAATCAGAATTTCTCTAAAGAACTCTTTCGCTAATGTGTTTTTATTCCACTCTATTAGATATAGAGATGCTAGACTGGACTGTCTGCTTTCTTAGTGGACACGAAACCCTGCTCATTCTTCTTTCTCATTTGCCTCTTTCTTGATTGTTTAGTTCTTGGCTTTCATCCCTAGTGAGTAACTACGGCACGAAAGAGTAACGTATAACGTGACGATCCTAAAAGAGAACCAAAAGCTAGGCAGAAGAAGAATTCCATTCAAGCGAAGAACAGAGTGAAAACAATTCGCGAACCGATGATCATTTTTCCACTGACTGCTATAAGATTTGGGTCTTTAAATGGCTTTTTCTTCTTCTTCCGTTAAACAGATTCGGTATCAGAGCAACGAACTTCTAGGACTGATCTAGGTTGGAAGTTCCCTGGGGTTGCCTAGCGATATCACTTAGCTCAATCTAAAGATATCTGAGCTTGTACCGCATGGTTGGAGGTAAGAAAAGCAGAAGCACCAATGATCTAGCCACCGATCAGTATATTAGAAGGTTTTATAAGCAACTCTTTCTTAGCTTATATAACTGCACCGTATCCAACATATGCTCATATAGGCACAACTAGTAATACCAATGGAGGAACTCCGATTGGTTTCTCACAGGTCGGATCCAATAATAAATAGACTTTATGGTAAGGAGAACTAAGCTAGCAAAGCCAGGCAGAGAGAGTTCTTCTTGATAGGAATATCGGGATAAGGGCTTACTCATAGGAATAGAGAAGCATAGGAGGAAAACAGGGTGGATGACTCTATGACTTGTCAAAAATAGGTCTTGGCTTGTAAGGAGTCTAATAAAACTAGAATCGTTACAAAGTAGATATGTTTTTTCTCGCCCATTTTTCTGCCGTCTCATATGTATGAGTAGCAGTATTGGAATTAAAAGAACGTGGGTACAGGAAATAGGGCGGTGGGGGCTAGGCTAGGTCATGTGTCTATTGGGATAGGTAAGAGTTTATGGAGGTCTCACTCTTCTATGATATGGGTCTTTTGTACTACTACTCTCTTCTTGTCGTACTCGTCTTTGCAGTGAAATAAATGGTTTTGGGTATGGAGAACTATGAGATAGATCACTTTCTTACAACTTGATTTATTCTAAGCAAACTAGATACCATATCTACTGGTCCGTTGGAGAACTCAAGTAGTAGTTGAAGCAAGGCATTAGGAAGATAGGTCCCACGTAGGGAGGGAAGTTTCTAATTGGACCTGCATTCATTTCCTGGGGAGGGAGTACCGCTTTAAGTGCCGGATTTGTACACATAGTAAAGACATGAGGGTATTCAATTTTTGAATATAGAAGACTGAAAGTTGAAGTTCCGGTGGGTCTCGTCAATCGATTACCTTCCTTATTGCGCCTGCCCCTAATTGGAGCTCTTCTTATCTATTTCTATACCGAGAATAGCTTTATTGAGGGGCTGAACGAACCCCTCACTTGGCTAACTCAACAATCATATGTCTGAGAGTCTGGTCAAACTAAGCCGATTGGAGGCGGGCATTTTCATTTCAACGTAGCAGTAGGGAAAGTGATTTGGGGGGGGTTAGTACACATGGGCAGTTGGGACAGTTATAGGTAGTTAAGTTCGGTCTTATTCTTATGGGCAAGTGGTCCTAGAATCTCTCTTTCCTTCTCTAAAGTATAGCTTTACGAAACTAGAATATGAGTAAATATAGAAAAAAATAATAAGAATATCACATAGCCGTGTATTAGTAAGGATAGGTTTTGGTGAGTAGTAGTTCTTGGCATTAGTAAGCTAGCTTCACTAGACTATCTATGACAGGAAATTCGGTAAATGCAAAATATCTTTTCAATGAAGTGAATGAAGAAAGATTCATAGGAAATGAACAATAAAAAAGTACTATTCTTCAGTTACTCTTTTTTCTTGTCTTAGAATAGAGAATGTGTCAATGGATTAGCTGACTTTACTATGTTCCTGTCTTCAAGTATAAGTGAGTTGGTGTCAACGAATAGTTGCTTATTGCACTACTCAGTGAATGAGATATAGCATATATAATGGATTTTCTTTTCCTTTTACTGACATTCTTCCTTTATTCTACTTCTTTCTCGTCTGTGTCAATGAGAAGTAAGAGTATTCTCGTACTACGAAGAATAGGCAAATCTTTGATTTGGAAGAGTTTTTTACTCATATCTTTGGGACCTTTAAGAGGAAATGAGTGACTTTCTGCCGGAGAATAGTAGTCATCTGTACTCATCTTTTGTCCTTCCATACTTACTAAGCAAACTAGGTCACACCTGGACAACTAGGGAACATAAGCGGGTGATCTAATGATTCAGTGGGAAAAGCTGCTCATAAGGACCGGTGAGATGGTACTCCCCTGTGGTATCCCAATAACCGTATTACCATGGGCATTTCCTCCTAAATAGGCTGTTTTGAGAAAGGAATCTATTAGCTACACAAGTCCAGAGTTGTGTGTACCCATAGTGAAAGAGTGGAGGAGTTCAGATGCAAATCAATACCAAAGTGAGAAGCCTCTTAATGATGGAGAACCTGCCTCTGCCAAATGCCCACTACAAGCAAGCAGGGGGAGCGGATTCCCAGAGAGAATTCCTGTGTTACTCTGATATTAGAAATAGAGGAAACTAGCACTTTAGAAAGAATGCAGAAAAATGATGGAACTAGAACGAAGCTCTACAAAGTTCACAACTCACCATTGCAACCGTAGGTGGATACGCCTGCTGGACGGAGTCAGCAAAACCCGAAGCAAGATAGCATGTAACGGAGACTTTCCAGATCCCTCAACCTCCTATCGGTATGTATGAGGCTTCGCCAACTTAGAATACTGAATTTAGGCAAGACCAACAGCTACTTCATCTCCTAATTTCAGCGTTCCGTCTTTACGTACTGTGGTGGGGAAGTATAGTGCAATCTACGTCCAACCATGGGTTCTATCGGAATATCATCGGTCTTACCACAACATTCTCCATTCCTGAAAATTCCTCATTGGGTAGATTCTATCAAAAAATCCCAGTTCAACTTTATTAGCCTATCCTTATATGCTCCAAGGATTCAGCCTGCTACTATATCCAATCCATCCGAGTTGTCCCAATAGAGCGGATTTTACTTTAATACATCTCAGTGTACTTTTCTTAGAGGTCTTACTCAGATACTTCCTCGGGTTATTACAATATGGACATAGTCATTTATTGCCCAGTCCACTTATCTTTCTCCTTTTCTTTACGGTTAACTGGGTCAACTAACCAGAACCTTTGCGGTTCATCACCAGTTACGGATCATAACAACTATCACCATAACCCCGATCACTCCGATAACTGATACCCAGTGCCGCGAGTGGAATGACAATGAAGTGAGTCTAGAGGTACCTCCTGTGAAAAGAAGTGGAACTAAACAAGCTAGTGTTTTTAATATGCAAGGAACGCGGGTCATACCCGTACAAGTTCAGAAAGAAATCCTAGGAAAAGATGAGCAGATAAAAGTTCTCTTGCCCGTACGCTGGTAACCCAGCCCTGCCGTACACAGGTTTCTTGAGTCCCGCCCTGCCTATCGAGAAAAGTGATTGGAATAACTATCTTCCTTCCATTGAAATCTGAGCATCGCTAATAGGAGATTTTTTTTATATTTCCATGGTATTCCTCCCTTCGTCATCTTCGATTTGCAGATTTGAAACAAACGGCTATACGAGTTTTTGAGTACCAACGAAGGAGTGCCAAGGAACTAAATTAGCTCGAGTGGAGCTGGGCAACCAATTCAATGACTTTTTCGTAATGAAATTACTTGACTGCTGGTTGAGAGTCAAAAAGATACCAAAGCCAGTGGTGGAACGGAAGTGATTAGGGGAAGGAAGGAAAGGTAAAGAAAGAAAGCTGAACGTAACGGAAGTGAAAAGAGCGATTCCCCTATCGACAAAAGTGATAAATTACAATTTACCTACCGCTTGCCTTCTACAGGATGGATCCCCTCCCTCCGTAGGCTTACGGCAACAAGACCAATCCGCTGGATCCACTAATAAAATAAGTTGGAGACTAATAATCTGCTAAATCTGCTGTAGCTTTCCCAACGCCTGGGGGCTTAGTTACGTATCATAGGTAATTCTCTCCAAAGTCGTTAGCCTATCGTCATACTATGTTATAGCCCGCCCTTGCCTAGTTGACAGCTTTTGCTTTTGTCTACGTTTGCCGGGTAAAGTACTTATACTTCTAGCAAGAAAACCAGTTCAAGGTTGCAATTTTTGTATTCACTATTATCACACATCTTTTGTTTACTTTTTTTTTCTGGTATTCTCCCAACTTCAAAACTCTTCCGACCTGGATCTGAATCATATCGTGAAATTCCATTCTTCTTTATATCATGATTCATTATGCAAATAAAGCTTTTCCTTTTTTTATTTAGTTAACATAAAATCGTCTCCACAAAGCACAGTGGAAGTCAACTTCTCTACATTTTGGATTCCTGCCCACCTCCGCTTTAATTAAGTCTCTCAAAAACAGATCTGATTGTAGCTTTTCTTGTGAAAGAAAGAGAGAAGCGTAACTCAAACTATGCCCTAGTGCTTGACTGAACAACTGATTTCACTTAAAACTACTCCTGCCCAGAAAACTTCCTTACCCGATAGATAAAAAGGAGAGTTGACTTACCGCTGTTTGAAACCCTGTGCTGAAACGAAAAAGTCCTGCCCAACTGCTTAACTCTGAACGAGAACAATTCCAGTTTCTTCAATTGCAGCTGGTGTCAAGGTTTCAGTATGGAAGGACGCGTCCCTAGGAACAAAGCTGAAGTAAGAAGTTTGCCTAGTATAGTATGAAAGAGGTGATAAGACTTAAGAGCAATTAGGCCTAACTCCAGAATATCTGCTGAAAGAATATCCTGAACCAACTGTTGACTTATCCTCCCCTGCTTCTACTGCAACTTAACTCAAACCATGGCCTACTGCAACTGCAACTTGAACTGAAGTTCACAAAGCTTCTGCTCCTACTAAGGACGCTGCTGAACCGATAGGATTTGCTGAGCGAGCACTACCATAACTTATGGTATCTGACCTGTGTTAAGCATTAGCCAACCAGGGAAAGAAACTAAGCGACTACCTGCGCTGTCACACGGCTCCATTTAAGGCAATGAAATTGACGAGGAAGAGTAAGGAGTTTGGCAGCGTCGATGCAGAGGAATGGAGGGAAGCTGCTGCCGCAGCACGGGTCCAGCGCATTATCAAAACCTAGCAATGTTGTCAAAGAACAAAAGTGTCGTTTACCACAGGGGTTCTTCATAATCACAGTCAGCTCAGGTAACGTCCGGAGGTGTTAATACAAAGCAAGAATTGGATTCTAAGTATTTCCATTTCGTGTTCTGAAGTCTGAAGCACTTCATTTGCGGGAAGCAGCTGCAGCAAGGAAGAAAAGAGGGTGCTAGATTCTATGCCCTAGAAGCTCTTAGAATAGAATATATGAAAAGGATAAGAATCTTTTCATTTTGGAATTGATAAGCGCAATAGCCATAGCCGTAGGGTCAATCCCCAGACCAGGCCATAACCATAAATGGCGATGAGAGAAAAGCTATTTCTTTCTGCCAGCCTACTTCCGAAGGGTGGGAAGAATCCTGTTCACGACAACGACTCCGCTCTTTGTTGAGTGGGTAATTTCCTTTTCTTTAAAAGAATAGATTCTAGATTACTGGTCTTAGCGGAAGAGGAGCTCTTAGCGATTCCCCGCTTTTTTACTTCTTTCTCTCTTTCCTTGGAAAGAACAGTTGTTTATTAAGGCCTAGCTTTTGCTTTTATAGAAAAGACTTTGAAAGTGGAAAATTGTAGGAAACTAAATCATGTGTTACTATCATGGAATTGCTTTGACTGAAGTTGGCCACATACATAGCTATGCCAATCTGCGTAGGGCTAGAAGTCATTTCCTCTAGCAAGAGAGGCCTCGTGCACAGTGATGTTGATTCTCCCCATTTGTTTGAGAATTCTTGTCAAATCAGAAAAGGGGTGTTGTTATATACTTGTTCTGACAAAAATGAGTTTTAATGAAACGTTTCAATCTTCTGAAACTAGGCTTTGATGAGACAGAACATGTCCACCGTCTCAGAGATCATGAACTCATATTATCTATACCATTTTGATTTGAGTAGAACGTTCTTATTTAAACATTAGCTCTTGTTGTATTGGAATTTGGCCTTAGGTGCTTCGGCTTATCGATAACAGCTTGACAGGAGAGGAGTGTTCCCTTCTGCTTTGCAAATCTGCAGAGGAAAGACAATGCTCAATCAGAAAAGGAAAACATTTGATAGGGAAGTAGCGGTTTGGATAGGAGAAAACTTTTGAAAGGAAGGAAAGGGCTTCGTAGTAAATAATTAGTGGATCTACATCCCAATCACTTATCATGACAGTTCGGTGTCATCTTGTTTGTCGTCATTTTCCAAACATTCGAGGTCTTAGTTGCAAGTATGAGAAATGTTGGTTTTGGTTAATAAAAATAAAACATTCAGGACTGGATATTATTTGACAAATAAGCCTTTACTTAATTCATGCTCCGCCCTCAAAGTGCCAATTTAAAAGCGAACACCTAGAAGCTCCCGCATCAGAAGCTAGAATTGACGCCACGGCACAAGGCATCGCCTCCATGCTATGTGCACACGGCCCCAAAGTGGAATGGCTAATTTGCACAATCTAGGAAGCCCGGCCTTCTCCCTCCCAGTTCCTCCGCAATGGACTTACCAGAAATCGTCGTGGCAACTCCACTTCAACCCCCCACTCTTTCCTGGTGCCTATACTTAGCCCTTTGAAAAGTCTTCCAGTACCTACCGCGTGGCAGCCCGTCAGAAGCATGCCTCATAAGAATCTTTGTGGCGACCGTCGAAGCCTCAGACGAACCTTCCCAGGCCTCCACAGAACACTCTAAAAAGTAAAAGGGGAGCATGTGGTCAACCACCAAGAATCTACCCGTGGCCGAGCTTCGTACCATGATCAATTCACTCTCTCTCGAATCTTCCACTTCCATGGCGCTTCTAGATTGTTCTTTCTTGTGTTGACCGTCTCTAAAAAGCTCGGTATGGTTCACTACATTCCAGCACTCTTTAGGCGATAGGGTTCTTCTTTCTCTATTTGAGAAGGGGGATCTGTCTAACTCGCACTATGTTTAACCCATTGACTTCGAAGTGGTCCTACTCTCTTCTATCTCCGAATCCATTTGCGTCCAGCAGAATCGATCATCGTTCCCCCACGACCAAGACCCAATTCAATATCTTAATAGGAAGAATGTCTTGATTCGGAAATTCTCATACCAAAAGGAAAGTGTAGAGAAACCATACTCTGGTGCATAGTTAGTGGTAGAATGCTTATTGAAAAAAGAGAGGGTTTAGTAATCTCCTCCTACGAGAAAGAATTAGTATAGTAAATGGATGAATAAAATTTCTCTCGATTTAGAATCGGATTTGGCGGCATGGCCAAGTGGTAAGGCAGGGGACTGCAAATCCTTTATCCCCAGTTCAAATCTGGATGTCGCCTGACCCACAAAATACTTTGGATTTATTATTATCATAAGTAGTGTTCAAGATCACAAGGCTAGAATGTCTTGTGTGTGAAATAGTGCCATTGGTTAGTGAAGTTAGCTGACAATCGTCATATCATATCCAAAGTCTAAGGACTCTAAAGAAGATAGTGAACCGGAGGTTGTGCTGTCTCCAATCCCACGAGTCCAATAGGAAGAGTAGGCGAATTCTGGCAAAATAAAAGAATTCTTACTTTCACGGCCATCAAACATTCCAAGACATCTCTTCAAGACTATCCGACTCAGCTCTGCGTAGGTAGAGCCAGGAACTAGATCCGTATCCCATGATCAGTAATCTTACAATTACACAACCACCAGATCCTTTAGGTTTGTTCGATCTATCAATAACTGATAGACAGACGCCTTTGACACTTCCTCTAGGTGGAGTTGATTAACACTCTCATGGTTGGCCGAGTACATACCATAGCATATATCAAGTATCCAACCGCTGACGAATAAGGAATGGAAGCCGCCTTAGTCAAACTAGATCTTGCTGCTGCAGGTGCAGACAGGTATTCTATTCCAAAGGACTGATAATATTTGGTGTCAGGGATTCTATGCAAACATTGACCACTTGTATGGATAGCTTGGTAGCCTCACAACCATCTGCAAAGCACTCAAGGGAGACTTCCAGCTCAACCTGAAGTTCACCTCGTGGTCATTGTGGAGCCATTACTGCTCGGAGTGACAAGACTACAACTGATCCTCTTCTCCCAACGCCACCGTTGTATGTACCACCTGCCTTCCGTTCTAGCCAGCCAATGGCTTCTCCACAGGACCAGCAGGTACCTCAGCAGTCCACTACTACTACTGCTGGACAGCCTAGTTCTTCTACACCACCTGCTATAGCTCCTAATGATCCATCATCAATCAGTTCGACTTCAGTTCCACCTGCCAAGCCAAGCCGAAGCTTCCATTTCCAGAACGGTTTGAGAAGTCAAGTGAAGACAAGCAGTTTGCTAAGTTTCTGGAGATGATGAAAGATGTGTAGATTACCATCCCCATCCTTGATGCTGTCTTACATGTTCCGATGTATGCAAAGTTCTTTAAGGAGCTGCTCACAAAGAAGCGAAACATTAACGAGCCAGAAGTGGTTACTCTTACTAAGGAATGCAGTGCAGTCATTCAAAATAAGAGACCTCCCAAGTTAGATGACCCAGGCAGTTTCTGTATTCCATGCTTGATAGGATCTAAAAGTTTCCATGCTTTATGTGATCTTGGCTCTAGTGTGAGTGTGATTCCCCTCTCTGTCTGTGGGGCACTACCTTTGCTTTGGGTGATGTACGGCCGACTACCATGACTCTCCAGCTTGCTAATCGCACTTATCGCCATCAGGCAGGCATTTTGGTTGATGTCCCTGTGATAGTTGGTAACTTCGTATTTCTAGTTGATTTTGTTGTCTTGGAGATGGAGGATAAGATCGAGCCTATTATTTTTGGGAGACCCTTTATAGCTACTGCAGGGGCTGTCATTGATGTGAAAGATGCTAAGCTCAAGCTTCAATTTGGTGAGGAGAAAGTATCATTTGACATGAGGCATCCAACTCGCCTTTCTCACTGTCCAGACCTGTGTTTCACCATTGATGTGATTGATGAGTGTGTTACGGAGACATATTTGAGTTCAGAGGATGTGTCAGCATTGGAGGATGAGAAGTCTATTCTTTATAATGAGCATACTTCTATTGATCCATCTCCTGTAGCTCTAATTGATTCTTCTCAGGAGGCTTCTCTTGCTTATGATCTTATACATCTTCAGCTCCTAAGGTAGATCTGAAACCTGAGAATTTGAGATATGAGTTTCTTGGATCTGATAATACATATCCTGTTATTGTGAGTTCTCGCCTGACTCCTATGGAGATTGACCGTCTTCTTTAAATTCTTTGTCGATATCGAGCTGTCATAGGATATTCTATAAATGATATGAAGGGTATCAGCCCTACAGTCTGCATGCATCGAATCTTTCTCAAGGATGATGTTAAGCCGACGTGTGAGCACCAGCGTAGGCTTAATCCTCATTTGCAAGAAGTTGTATAAAGAAAGAGGTATTGAAGCTTCTTGGTGCTAACATCATTTATCCTATCTCTGACAGTCAGTGGGTCAGTCTAATTCATATTGTACCCAAGAAAGGAGGCATGACTGTTTTAGCAAATGAGAAAGGTCAAATGATTCCCACTAGGACTGTGACCGGTTGGCGAATGTGTACAGATTATCGCAAGCTTAACAAGGCCGCCCGGAAGGATCACTTTCCTTTGCCTTTTATTGATTAGATGCTTGAGGTTAGCATGTCATTCTTATTTCTGCTACCTCGATAGGTACTCAGGCTTCCTGCAGATTCTAATACATCTGTCAGACAAGGATAAGACAACATTTACCTGTCCTTATGGTACATTTGCTTACCGACGGTTGCCATTTGGTCTCTGTAATGCCCCAAGGACTTTTCAGCGATGTGTCATGTCTATCTTCACAGATTTGATTGAGAAAATCATGGAGGTCTTCATGGATGATTTCACTGTCTATGGACGGAATTTTGATGACTGTTTGGCCAATAAAACCCATATCTGTGTATCAGCCATCTCATTCTTCTGCCCGCTTGATGTGCTCTAGCGATTCTCTTTCATGGACCTCAGCCATTAACAATAAAGCCCCCCCCCCCTTTACCTTCTCTTTCTATTCTATAAAAAGGCGAACATCTAATCTAGACCCGGTCGCCTTTCTATGAAGGCGAGCAGCCCCCTTGTTGAAATTTTGATATTAAGGAAGCCGTATTTCGCAATAGCAGCTCCGAGAAGCTGGGCTTAGGGCGCGCCTCCTGTGGTCGTTTCAGTGACTCAATTGGCTGGCTTCCCTCAGCTTAGAGTGGTGTCGCCACCTCTCCCAGGACCAGAATGATTATCCCTGCCCGATGGGTCTACATTCATCCCTGAATGTCGTTGGGTACTCTTCACTTCCCCGCCATTCTTGTAACCGTCACCTGTAATCCGTGCAGGTGTGTCCGCACCCCCTAGAGTGGACGAGAAAGAAAGGATTTTTTCTCGGAGCAACCCCCTGGTTCAGACCCAGGAGTTCACTTTCCCGTATGAGCATTCGGTGCATATAAAAGTAAATGGAAGAGTCAAAGGGTCACCACTACTGAGGATCTCCCCCCTTATCTTAAAAGGGTCATCTGAGGGTTCGCCACGGTTCATTGTTGTGCTTACACACTAGGCTACCCTTCTCCGAAAGCTCCGCGGGACCACCTATCACTAGTCTTTGGCCGGAGGGGTTTATTGCACTGCACAAAAAAAGGCCGGGACGCAGGCTCCCGCAGAGGAAAGCCCAACGAATGTCAGATGCAAAGCCCTGCACCTCATTAAGATCATATTGGCATACTCTCCCCAAAAAAAAAGAGCAGACCCCATTGAAGACGGGAGTGAGGTACAACAAGGCCATTTCCGTCCACCTTCTCACGGGGCCGTACGTGGACGTTACTGCTCATACAGCTCCCAGCCAGCAAGCAGTTAGCTTTCCTCTAGAAGTCATGGAAGTGTGGATAAATCGACATCGAACTCTAGTTGACAGAAGGTTTTTCTTTTTTCCCGCTTGCAGTAGTCCCAATATTCCAATACTACAGCGTTAGCAGCGTTTTGTCTCGATGAAAAATCTTCTGGTAACCATGATGGATAGGATTTATTCTCTATCCTTTGGACTAAAACAATCCAATTTCGAATCTTGTTGGAGATTCTTTATCTGGCTTTGACTATGGTGGCCCCTCCTTTGAGAGTAAGTCTCATTTTCCATAATTGAAAATATACTGAGAATTAACAATAGAAGGTCCGCCCCTTCAATCCACCTTTCCAGTCATTCCGCCTCGGGCAAATAAATGAGGGAGAATCAAAAATACGATCGAAAAAAATAGGTATCAAGGGCTGCTTTCCCTTGAGTGAACCCTTTTTAAAAAATATAAAAATGCAAATCAGGAGGAACCAAGAATGAATGAGACAAAATATGTATATACCAGAGGGCACGCCCAATATCGTTGTTGTGCTTGTAGGTGAAACGGCGATAGCTATTATGCAACTAAAAAAAAATACATGAAAAAAGAAATGAAAAATTCCCACATAGCGTGCTCCTTTAAACAAAAAAAGTCGATACACGCCCCTGACAACAGGGAAGCTAGCCTCAGTGGTTCTTTTATATATATTTCTTTCTAGATAAATAATGCAAATAATAATTGGATATTTAGTAGAATAATAAAAGAAGATAAATGCTCAAAAATGAATGTCTTTTGTTTTTTTCCAGAAAAACGTTAAAAAAATAACATAGTTGTTGAAAAACTAAGCAGAAACCCCATCTTGATAGATGGCGATCAGCGCAATAGACCCATAATAAAAGAAAAATGGCTTTTTCGCTTTTTTCTAAATGAAAAACTGAGATGCAAATTGAATCAAAAATGAAAAAAAATAAGAAAGCAATTGGTATTCCCTGAAGATAGAGACTACCCTGCATGCTGCAAAAAAGAATCAAAAGACACAGATGTCTTTGCCGGACATCCCCTCTTTTGCTATTACCTGAAGTGGATTAGGTAAGATTTGGGGATCTTTCTTGGGAAACATAGTGTGACATCCCGAAGTTTAGAACAAGTTCAAAAATGCGTAATTCAAAATTTTTCTAACTTTCACCCTAACATTCTCTTTCCACTTCTCACCTCTTCTTTTCTTTCCTATTTCAAAAGGTGAAAACCTCACTAAATTAAACCTTATCTAAATTGAAGATTTCAAAATAATAAAATTTGAAGTGTGTTGAGTGATTGACCCCCCTTTTGTTTTCTTTTTCTTTACCGTTTGTTTTATCGCATTCTTTTGATTTCTTAGTCCTCGATCCCAAATTCCGTTCAACCAACTTCTTTTAAATTCCAATCCTATCGAACTCCGTGAATTCCAAACACATCCAATTCTTTTGAACCTATTTCCCTCATTCAAATTAATTTCCTCCATTCAAATAGCCATTTATACTCCGAATTCCATAGAATAAAATATATTCAGAATTTGAAGATAATCCCAAAACGAAAGTTGTTCACCCTAAAAAGTTCTTCAACGCTGCAGAATTTCGCAGTCATCGGAGCTCGAAAAGTTGCTCTTTTATAAGAAAAACAGAGAGCCCATGCAGGAATTTCGGGAAAATCTGAAAAATGGAAATCCGCGGGCTCCACTCGTCAGCGTTGTCTTCTTCCTCGGCACCGCCTGGCCAGGAGACCACGCGGGCGTCGCCACGCGCCTAGCCACGCGCCGAGCGGGCGCCCTTCGCCTCGGACACGTGCTCCTCCACGTGTCCGCCGCTCTCGCGATGTTTTCCCCTTTTCCCCGACCAAACTGCGAGCTCCTCCTCGCCCTGGCCGTCGCTGGAATCCGCCTCCTTCGGTGAGATGCCTTCCTTTAGGTGTGGCCACGCCTCCTACACGGCCTCCCCTCCCTGATGCGCCCAATCTCGATCCCCAGTCGCCCGTGATGCGCCCCGACACTATGTGCTGATGCTGTCCGCCGACGTCCTTCTGTCGCCGGCGCTGTGCGGCCCTTCCGGACGCAACCGGGGAAGCAGGGAGGTCCAGCGCGCCGCTCCATCCCTCCTGCACCTGAAACCGAGTCGCCTCCGCCTGCCCTGCGAGCTGGCGCCGTTCGTCGTCGCCGCGCTCTGCCTCTGCTCGGCCATCCGCCCTGGCGCGTTGCCTCTGCTTTGTGGCCGGCGGCCCTTCGCGCGTCTCTGAGAAGGTTG
>BCLF01000256.1:16415-41140 GCA_001602275.1 Zoysia japonica
ACTGGCCCGCCGTCGAGCCGCCTTCGGCCCTCGTGCCGCGGGACGACCCCGCCGCCGGCTTTGCGACCGAAACCGCTGGACATGTAGTCCAGGAACCCGGGCTTCGCCCACCGCTTCCTACCGGTCCTCCTCGGCCTCGGCATCGCCGCGGAGCTAGACTCAGCTCTTCGCTGCGGCACGGCGGCGGAGCTGGTCGCGGCCTCCGTCGCAGCCGCGACAACCAGCGGACTCTGAAAGGTGCCAGCGGTGAACTCCACGCAACGTTGACTACTAAGACGCAAAAAATCCACACTTACCAGCTGGTGGTGATCCCTATCGAGGGGACGGGGCCCTCGGTTGAGGCTGCCCTCGGCGTCCTTGAAGACCGTCGAGGTCCGAGCGAGGACGCCTTTGTCGGAGAGAGGCCGGCCGCGCACCTCGCAGGTCTCGTCGTCCGGCCCCTCGTACTCCCCGATGCTGTGCACTCGGCGACGCAGCGGCATGATCCAACGTCGCATGGCGACGCCGAAGACCTTCGTCCCGGTCAGCCCATGCTCCCGAAGGCGTCGGATCGTCTCCAGGTGCGGCCGAATCGACTCGACCTCGGCCGCCGAGAGCTTCGACTTCCACGACCTCGTCACTTCAGGCACCAAGTCCTCGAAAGGAGGGAGCTGGGGGTCGGCGTTATTGATGTAGAACCAGGACTTCCTCCAGCCCTTCAACGAGGTCTTCAAGTCGACCTCGATGTACTCCTGAGACTCTCTGGTCTGGAGCATGATGCTGACGCGCCGACGCATTTGCTGACCCCAGTCTCCTTCAACGTCTGGAGACTGGCGAGGAAGAAATACCTCCACAACAGAAGACTGGGCCGGATGCCCAGATACGCCTCGCAGAGCGTCGCGAAGACAGAGGTGTGGAGGACCCCGTTCGGCGCAAGCTGGTGAAGCCGAGCGTCGTACTGGTTGAGGACGCCCCGAAAGAAGCTCGAGACCAGCAGCCCCAGCCCACGCTCGTGGTAGGCCAGGAAGCTGACGATCTTCTCTGGCGGCAGCGCGGGCGCGACGTGGCCGAAGCCGGCCACCCAACCGGCCGACTCCTTCGGCGGGATCATCCCGACGGCGCTCCACCTCGTGAGCAAGGCGTCGTCGACGGTCGAAAGCTCCCATTCAGACATCGTGAGGATGACGACGACGAACGCGGGGGAGCGCGAACGGGAATGACGGCGATCGCCGAACCTAGCGACGCTAAGGCGAAGGGTGGAGCTAACGAGCTCTCGCGCGCGACAGAAGGCTCAAGACGAAGCAAGAGGTTGGGCGAAAATGCGAAGTTACCGCACCCCTCCTTTTAAACGGCATGCGCAGTTACTGTGCCGCCCACGATCGATCGTGGGAGTAACTGTGTGATCGTTGGCTCACGCCCCGATGCGCACCCGAGCCGTTCGCACCTGACCGGCTGACGAGCGGGCCCGGGCCACACCTCGCCGCATCCGCTGCGGCAAGCGCGCCAATGTTACTCCGACAAGACGGCTGCCAGAGTACGACTAGCAGACGACATGACGCGGGCGCGCGAACCGCCACGTCACCGATGTCGTCCATTCGAATTCAAATTAACCATCCGGATTGACCGGCGATTGAAATTCCCAAACGGTCCGATCGCTCTCCACGTGAAGGCGCGAAAGCCGTTCGATTCCCGTGACCATCACAGTGCGTCCGAATAAAGGGAAGCATGCGAAAGAAGCTTCCCACGACCGGCTAATCGACAAGCCGAGGCCACGTGGCCGATTCACACGTTCGGGCGCTGATCATAGCCGTGACCTAGGCGCGATGTTGATCATGGACAGAGACCGCATCGAACCGACCCGTCCTAGGCGTCCAACCGAACAAAAGTCCAAGAACGACCTTGGCCCGACCCCGACGGTCGAAAAGACGCGTGCACGCAAACGAAACCCCCTACGGTCGGCTGATCGACAGCAGAGGCCGCGTGACCGATTCACACGATCGGGCGCTGATCATGGCCTTGGCCTAGGCACGATGCTGATCATGGGCAGGGACCGCATCAAACCGGCCAGTCCTAGGTGTCTTACCGAACAAAAGACCGAGAGCGACCTCGACTCGACCCCGACGGTCGGAATGACGCGTGGCCAGCCCCCTGGATCGCCTCCGGGCTCGAGGGCTAGACCCATAGAGCACGCTCATACCTACCCGAAGGACCAACCATCAACGAATGATGGTTCGCACAGTGCTTCAGCCCACGACCGACCCTTCGGATCGCTCAGGGGGCTACGCCCTACGGGCGTGCTCGCGTGCTCCCGTAGGATCAGAACGGACCTCGAGAACGACCAGCCCAGCGCCGCCTCGACCAGAGGTCGCAAACGGCATCATGCTCGGGGCTACTGTCGGGATCATGTACCCCGGGTACTTGACGGCTCGTACTCGTACGCGCAAAACCCCGAGCTAGGGGTCGCGCAGCAGCGTTCGGGCGCGCGGTCCGACCCCTAAGGCGATCTACAAAAACCACATCAAGACACACGGAGACGCTGATCTCCGAAGACCGACCCCTGGGGACCGACCCCTAGGAGGTAGGTGCGGCATTATGACGTATTTACTCCGGCGGCCAACCGCCAACCGCCCTGACGGGACGGGACGAGTTTCACCACGATGACACTCCAGCAAAAGTCGCGGCAGTCAACGGACAAGACCCGACAGCACTGTGGCTGACACAACAGTGCCGGACAGGCGCTACAGTGCCCGCTGTTGCGTGCGACGCGACGGGCCACGCCTGCGCATGGGCAAAACGAATGATGGCGACGACAGTGAGGGGCCTACCTGTCAGCGAGAAGGCAGAATTGCGTAAGACCTACCATCCTGTAACCCCGGACCGCTCTATATAAAGAGGGCCCAAGGAGCGATAGAGAAAACAAAAGAGAAAAGAGAACGAGTAGTAGAAAGAGAGCAAACACGGCCAGTTTTCAGGGCTCTCATATCCCTTCTCGCAAGCAACCCCACTCATACGTGCTCCGAGCATTCTCAATCCACACCAGATTCTCTCGCGAAGAGAGAATCTGAACCCCTTGTACTCTTATCATCGAGATAATTCACTCTCTGAACGTAGGGTATTACACCGCTCGAGATGGCCTGAACCAGATAAAAAACCCTCTTGAGTCTCTCGTAGACTAGGCCATATCAAATACGAAGGTACACCACCCCTACAATCGTATTTTTGTACTATGCCGGTGGTCAGAACACCGACAAAAAGGCTCACGAGAATTGTTTGTGTTCGCGCATTATGTTGGATAGTTACATGTTCCTGGAGAGGCTGGGCGATCAACTCTGAAAAGTGCCAGAGTTTGCACTCGTCGCTACAGGTTCGACCGGCCAAGAGTAGTTTATGCGTTCCATGAATGGGGATGCCTTTTATATTGTATAGACATCATGCATTATGGTTGATTAACACCTTGTTAAATCTGTCTTGGGGCCGGACAAAGTTTGGACACTAAAAGTCAGTTGATGGGTCGCTCCGCCACTTGCAACTTCGCTTGGCCGGACTTGAAAATCATGGCTCTCGGCGGCCATGGGAGTTTGTAGTTTTATTTGACCCTTGCTTTGCTCAGTTATCGCCTCGAATACAGAAGGAGACCATATCTGTGCTGTACGTAGGTAAAGATTACGATGAAAGCAACAACGCCGTAGTTCACTAGTCCAGCAGCTAGTGGTATGTACTGCATCTGTTCTTAAATTGCTCTCATCGTTTGATTTTTAACATCATCTCTAACTATTCATCATATAGTTCAAATGTGTAAAATTATAAATCATATTTTAAATAATTTTAATGATAGAGTTAATTATAACAAAATATACGACATTTATCAATTTTTTGAATAAGACAAATAGTCAATAGTCAAAAATGCTATTTGAAGTCAATCCGTCATCGCTATGTAATCATCGTACCTAATTCATCTGTCCTCTATTGCACTCATCGCTACAGGTTCGACCAACCGAAAGTAGTTTATGCATTCCATGAAAGGGGATGCATTTCACGCAGCATTAATTATTGTATAGACATCATGCATTATTGTTGATAAGCATCTTGTTACATCTGCCGTGGGGCCGAACAAAGTTTAGACACTAAAAAATCAGTTGTTGGGTCGCTACGTAACTTCCAGGCAACCCCTTTGCCGGCTCAGCACTTAGGAGTTCGGAGTTTTATTTGACCTTGCTTTGGTCAGTCATCACACTGGTCCGTATGTGAGCTATCCATACATATTAGGGTCCCTACATATTACTAGCAGCCTTTTCTTTTCTCAGTGAGAAAAAAAGCAAGAACGATCGACTGCACCGACGATTTAGGCCTTGTGCCTGTGTAGAACTTACCTAGTACTACATCCGTTGCAAAATATATTCATTTTTAGATTTGATCAAAGTCAAAAAAATTTAACTTTTACTAATAATAACTAGAGAATTAAAAAAAATTAATATAAAAAATTATATATTATGAAAATCTGTTTAATAATGAATCTAATAACATAGTTTATATATGATAAAATATTATAAATTCTCTATTAATGATGGTCAAAGTTAAAGTAAAACTAAAGAAGTTTTACTTTGACTAATCCTAGAAGAGGGCTGCGAAACTCCTATTTTCATAGCTTCTAGGAGGTGCGCTACCAATTGAATCTGAACAGTCGAATTTTGAAAGAGAAAATTAAGAGAAAATACGAAATATTTTATTTCTAAAACTGTCGCATGTATCGGTTTTCATATCTCATTGATTTCTTTTCATATTGAATATTATAATATTAATAACTATATGAGAGGTTTTACTTCGAGTTAAAGGGACAATTTAATAGATCCGTGCAAATGAAAGATTCATATTCATTTGGGTCTATTTTAAAATTTGACTCGTAGAACTGCTTATATTTTCAAACGGAGGACCCATGTGATGCATGAACCACCCGTGTGATTATGGGCACCCATGTGATGCATGAACCACCCGTGAACCCGCGACCAATACAAGAAACAAAGTAAAAAACTGTCATCCCGATGTAATCATCGTACCTAATCCATCTGTTCTTTATAGCACTCGTCGCTACAGGTTCGACCGGCCAAGAGTAGTTTATGCGTTTCATGAATGGGGATGCCTTTCACACGGCATTAAGTATTGTATAGACATCATGCATTATTGTTGATAAACACCTTGTTAAATCTGCCTTGGGGCCGGACAAAGTTTGGACACCAAAAGTCAGTTGATGGGCCGCTCCGCCACTCTTAACTTCGCTTGGCTGGAGTTGAAAATCATGGCCGTCGACGGCCATGGGAGTTTGGAGTTTTATTTGACCCTTGTTCTCTCTCTCTCTCTCTCTCTCTCGGTCGGTCTCGGCGTGGGGCGGGGGCCTCGGCGGCGTCAGCAGTGGAGGCGCGGGGAACCAGACCTATTTTTTTAATTTCTAAAAATGTTCTATGCAGCGGACGTTGTAACTACCGCTGCACTAAGAATTTTTGTGCAGTTGGTTATTTTAAGAGATCTACTGAACTAAGTTTTTTTTAAGCGGTTCATGTAAACACGTGTACAAATAACTTATTTTTACAGGTTTATTAATACCAGCGGAAACAAAAACAGCTTGCAGAGATCTATTTCGGTCCGCTGCAAAAACGCTTTTTGTAGCAGTGTCAGTCACCACCTCGAATACAGAAGGAGATCATATCTGTGCTGTGCGTAGGCAGAGATTACGATGAATGCGACAACGCCATAGTTCACTAATCCAACAGCTAGTGATATGTACTGCATCTATTCAACACTATCTATGACCATTTATCATATACCAAAATTAGTTCAAATGTGTAAAATTATAAGTTATATTTTAAATAACTTTAATGATATAATAAAATATATGACATTTATTATTTTTTAATAAGATAAATAATCAAAGATGATATTTAAAGTTAAACATAAACAACAGTTTAAGAACGGACAGTAGGTTTATGTGTGAATGATAAGACCGGTTTGCATTTGTGCCTATACTACATTGCAGAGTGTGTCGACAACAAAAATATTTATGTGTGAGGTATTCACATAAATATGAAGAATACTGGTTCACATGAGAGGTACCTTTTTGTTTCGTCGATAGCGAAAAAATTACTAAAGAAATTAAACCAGCAGCTGTGACTAAGCTCCCTCGCGCGGCGTACGTACGCAAGCTGAGATCAGGTCAGGTCGAACAACCTTCGGCACGAAGCTGTCCTCCCGAATGCGTGCTCGTCCAGAAATCCAGGTGCTTGCTCTCTCCATGGCCCCTCCGCGCCGTGTGACACCGGCTTTAGGATTGAGCCCATCAACAATCCTTCCTCCGCTAATCGTAAAATCCCCATTGTGATTTCTGTTTTGGGAACAGAGTCCAGAGGATCAGCATATACGTAGTAAACATGAACATCATGAATGAACCCAGGTTAAGGCTACAAACAATCGGACAACAGATGATGAACTGCAGAGGGGAACTGATCAAAAAGTGAATAGTCGTCGCAGCGAAATTTACTGGTAAATAAATAACCTGACTTGCGCGAGTCGTGAATCCCTAGCAATGTATGACACCTGATTTCTTGCTCTCTACAGACTACAGTTGGTGAAGTTCAAGAGCAGTCAAACTCTCCGCGCTAGGAGCTGTGCATGCATCCGACTAAATCGTTGCTGCAACTGAGGCCAAGCAGCGATTTTGTGGGATATTTACATTTTATCTGCATGATTACATGCCGCTGTTGAGATGTTTAGAGTGCAATCCAAGGAAATCATTCGTCTCTATTTTTTTCTGGTAGTGCTGAACTCTGTTTCAGAGTGGCTACTAGCTGATTGACGTGTAGATCATTGAGTGGGAGCTGGCGAATGAAGAGAAGGATCGAAAGATTTGTCTGTCCTCTTGTACTATGTTGGCTAGTAACATGTTTCGGGAGAGGATGACGGATCCACTAGGAAAGGTGCCAATCTTTTGCGAAAGTGTGGTGAACAAACGGGAAATGTGTCTGACATATGGGGCATCAGGCAGTCAAACATTGGTTGAAAAAACTATGGCATGAATATTATACAGCATTGGTAGCCGGTTGATGGCCCAAACTGAGTACCAGTTCTAAAGTAGTGAGGCATCTACAGTCCCTATTTGAAAATAGCTGCTCAAGCTTTTAGGCAACCTTGAACACGACTCTAAACATAATTTTTTTTCAGTCAAAAATAAGTCGCATGTGTTTATTTTTTTAGAGCAAATTTAAAAGATCAAATATTTGAAATGCTTTATAAGGAAACCACAGTTACATAATCAAAGTACATGTGCTTCAAAAAGGAACCCCTCCCCATCACCTTCCCCATCTTCCCTGTCTCCTCGATGCGATACTGCCGCCGAGACGGCCTTGGTAGTTTGCTTAATTCCTGTCAATTAGTTCATCCCTTTTGAACAATTCCCAAATATGGTGAATCATCTGACTGGTACTGGATCAATCGGGCCCTCTGCATCCAATACATCACAAAATGATTAGAGGACCTAGACAATTGTCAGTAATCGAAACAGAGAGAGCTGCTTACTTGACAGCCGATCAGACGGCACTACGAACGAAGCAACAATAATGCAGCATGGCACCTATCCAGAAAAAGAGCTCGGAAAGGCTGGCCCATAAATAATGCTGATGAATTCATTTTTTTTCCTTTTTTTCTCTCTCTAAATATATGTACACTATACATAAGCAAATCACTGGTGGGTGGGCCTCTCATTTTTTATCCGGGCTTGGGACCGGCTGTGCATGTCTTGCATTTCAAATCAATAGTGTTTGTATTTGAAGGAATTTGCACAGGCGGATTTCCACCCTTCCCACCCCTGTCCCAAATACAAACCACCACCCTAGCCACTAACCACGCACGCACGCACACATTAAAAAATCCAAGACATTTTTTTTTTGCAAACTCACTAGATAAGACAGACAACAATGACTATCAAATCCTACAACACTTTTTCATGCATTTTAGGTTGAGACAAGAATCGAAATAGAAAACTAAACAAACTCTAAATGGCTTTTTGTTTTGTTTTGTTGAGCTAAGGATTAATGAGCAGATGAACAATGCTAACCGGGAAAAAACAAGCTTCTAATTTTTTTTTAAAAGTTTTTTCATTTTTTTTCTTGCTTTTCTGAGAACAAATAAGTTGAGACTTGAAAAGAACATGGCAGGACGTGCTGTAGTCTTGAAGAGAGCTGGCAACCTATGAAAACAACAGGGCAGGGAAACAGGGATGATAAGTTATTTTGATTGGGAGTGCGAATCAATGAATCAAAGACACTCTTATAAAGACAGTAAAATCTGTTCAGCCAAGGCATATACAATTAAGTTCAAGTTGTCATCAGCACGTATTCGACAGCCAACGATACTGAACGATTGAGATGATGCAGCAACATATACATACCTACGGCTGCTACATTCTTCATGATCAGTCTTCATCGTCACTCGATGAATCGCCCATCCTCAATTTGTCTTGGTTTATCCTGTTCAATCAGCAACACGCTCATTGTAAGTTCCTCCGGGACATGGGTTCCTTCTTGTAACACTTCGTGTTTCGGCGTAAAAGAGCCAATTGTTCATATCCGAAATCACGGAAACCGAGCTCAAAAAGGATTTAAATCAAGTTCAGCTAGTTTGCATTTTAATTTGAATTTAAAAATGTGAGTTCAAAATTTTCAATGAAATGATGTGAACCAAAATTTTAGCTTGGAAGTTCATGCAAAAACTTGAATTTTAGAAGTTTTTGTAAAATTTTATTTAAGGTTTAAAGGTTTCAAATAAATTATGTTTCTCCGAAAAGCTTGCCTGACTTTGAAATTCAATAAATTTTTATTTATTTCGATTTTCAACTTGATTCAAAAGTAAAAGTTGTTCCTTTATAAAAGTTTTATCATGCTACCAAATTATAAAATTTTTGGATCCCAGGAAGGATGCCTTTTGGATTAAAACAGGGAGCAGCGCAGAAATCCGAAAATCAGGAAAAGGAGGAATTTGTGGGGCCCGCTTGTCAGCCAGACTATTGCCTTATCCCCAACCTACTGCCGCTGCCCTGCACCTCCCTGCCACCGCGACTACCTCGGTGGAGCTCATGCACGGTTCCAGTCGACCCGGCTGTCGTATGTCCCAGCCTCCCCGCGCCCTAGCCCCTCCGGCCGAAGCTCCTCGCGACTCTCTTTCCCTCTCGCCCGCACGAGCTCAGCAGACCACGGTCTCCACCATGGAACGCCCCCTCCGAGCTAGCTCCGCTTCACATTACTCGGCCGCCAGCTGCTTCCTCCCTCCCTCGAGGCTCACCGCACCCCAACTCGCCTCCCCCTCTACTGAACTCGTCGGAATCGAGTTTTCCCCAACTTTCGAGTGTTTGGAGCTGCCGGTCAAAATCCGGCCGAATCCGTCGAATGACGAGGCCTCAATTCCTCCGGTCCTCAACATCCTTTCTTCCTTGCGCATCCTTAGAACTTCGTCTTGCCGAGGATAGTTGGCCATTGTATAGGGATTGGAGCACCTCGCCGCCGGTCTTCCAAGAACCCGAAGTCGACCCCGCCGACGGCAACCATCCTCAAGGCCCCCTCGACGACGTCTTCTTCCATGCTGCGCTTCTCCGCCCTCTGGTGAAGCTGTAGGAGTGACCGCCGGCCTCTGTCGTCCTCAGTACCGAGCTCCGGTCGTTGCCGAACCCCGCTCCGACCGCCTCCTTGCCGACGGCCAACTTCCGGTGAGATGCTCCGCTCGACAACCACCCCATCCTGTTTATTTCGTCGCGCAGGCCATGTTGGTACCGTAGGTTCAGTGCGCGGACGCCAGCAGCACCACGCCGGCGACGGCGCCGCCGCGCCGGCTGCCCTGGGCGCGCCTGGGAGCTGAGCTCCCAGGGCTCCGCTGGGCCAGCGGCCTGGCCGCCCATTTGGGCCGTGCACCCCTGAGAACAGGCCTCCATGAGGCCCTTTACCCCTTTTGGGCCAAGCCTTGTGGCTTTCCCCGTCGGGCCTTTGTACGTGGGCCGTTTCCAGGAGGCCCAGCCGGCTGGTATAAATATTTTACAAAAAGATTTATTCATTTGTCCAGAAACTATTTTAATATTATAAAATTCATAGAAAATTTAATATAGCTCACAAAATTGTGAAATAAATTTTGTTAGGATCCTCTCAACTAGAATTATATTCTGAAGCTAACTATTTTTTATTTTATGCATAAAATTAATTTACATAATTCAGATCACACAATAAATCATTAATGCATTATCAATATTCTTTGGCATGATAAAATCTTGAAAAAATTAATTTTCTTTCCTTTAGTCAAACTCTCTGTTTTAGAATAGTTCCATATTTTATTTTTATTCAAAATAATTTTTATAATTGATTTATCTTAAATTGTATTTAAGCTATTATAAATTCAATTGATTTCAATAAATCCTAAGAATTTCTCAAAAATTCCTTTATAACCTTTCGATTCTGTGAACAACTAAAATTTTATTTTATGTTTTCAAAAACCATTTTAAAAAAGTTTTATAACTAAATTTGTATCTTTTAAAAATAAAAAGCTATCATCGCATCTGATTTCAATTCAAGTTAAAACTATCATAATTCTTTTTCTTGAATATCATATCACATAGGACCCGACCCATCCGAAGAGGAGCGTGGAGTTGTTCCTTTGGCAAAGGAAGCTAACTATGAGCAAGCCCCAGGCAAGCTCCGATGCATTAACTCTGTTTTAAATTTTTGTTTTATCATTATGTATTTTATAGCTAATGTATTGTGCATTTAGTTGTAGGAGTTGTATAGAACTTTAGAATGCATGATAGTACCAATTACCCTTATTAAGTATATATTGGTACAGGTAACTCGATGTAGAGCTAGGCTATGAGTTCTAATCGACGGTAGAAGTCGAGTGAACGAGAAACCTCACTCGCGAGATTATAGGTTAGACTTTATCTCACACTTGAATAAACTTGAGATCGGGCGGGGATAGAGTATAGGAGGGATTGAGAAGGCTGAGCCTTCGCAATGGTAGCTCCGTCTGTGTCGGTTAAGGACCGATTCGAGTGTGGCCCTGTTGAGCAAGTTTGAACAGTACCGAATGCATACTGGGGACATGGGACCCAAGAAACTGACGTAGCTCGATACTGTACTGGTTGGACGTAACCCTACCTCTCTTTCGGCGGGGAGTAGAGAAAAGTCTTGGATCTAACCATGGATGCACCCGGCGTGGTGATCGCATGGAGAACCATGTGCTTGGGAGAGGTGCGCGTCGGACCGACCCTATGGTATTGCTGTGAAAGGTGGCCATGTGCGGCTTTTGGGAAGCGCGTACGTGTCGTGTACTTCGAGTTTTTCCCAGCTGATGTAAATCGAATATAATCGCTGGCCCTCACAGTAACGAGTACCGCTTGTTCACTGCGTCATGTCGTAGTAATAATGTATTCTCTCTGTTCCCAAATAATTGCCAGTTCCACCAAAACACTTCCGCTCACCTCTCTATCACTTTCCACTGCACATTCTCTCCTCCAAATATACCCTTTCCTATTTCAAATGACAATTAATTGGGAACAGAGGCAGTACGTAAACCTAATCAATAATATGAAATGTTTGTTTAGTTCATAGTCAATTGCTTGGTAACCATGCTTGATATAGTTATAGAGCAAACTAAATTTACCTTCCGTGAACTTAATCTATCACTAAAATGTTAATATAAGGATTCACTGTGCTACCGCTGGTTTCACAAATGGCCATCCCATATGAGTCAGCCTCATCATATTTTTGGAGTCGGCTGTAGTTGGTCACGTTGACGGGTAAGACTTGCTGAGCATTTGAATGCTCAGGGCTTGGCTCTCTGTGGTTTTGTGTGCAGGTGGTCTCTCTCTCGCTCCTTTGGACCAACTGGCAGAAGCAACCTCGAAGGTAGCTATGTCCGTTGAAAGCCTTGCTCGTCGCTGTTGTTTGTGTGCTGCTAGAGAATGTATCATATGAGATCGATGTCATCTTATGCATAGTCTGCAGGAGATTCTAGTTTAACTCAGCCTTTTGCTTCTGCGCTTTTAAAAATCTTTGTTTTATAAATTGAAGCAACAGTTTGTAGTATATTTTATCGTGCTTAAGTTATACTGTTAGTCCTCGCTTCGCCGAATGACACTCGATAAGATCATGTGGTCGATGGATCGTCTCTTCTGTGGAGCGGTCTGTAGTGTGTGCCTCAGCTGCTCGCTCCGGTGCCTCCCTTCCCTTATAATTTCTGGGTCCTCGTCTCGAGCCGAGGTACCCACGTAATTAGGTATCCAGTCGTCTTAGCAATCGGATTTACGAAATTAGTTTCATTTGTATTTTGTGAGCAGTAATGTCCAGGAGCCTTTCACTCCGGTTATATTCCCTCGGTACCATTTGAAGCTTATTTCTAGATTCTTTTAACTTGTCTTTGACCAATGTTCTACAAATTTAACTAACTCGATCATGAAAGCTATTATTATAATATATAATCTATATATTATTAGTTAATTACATTTAGTTAAAAATCATTGGTCAAAGCATAGTCAACGAATCCTAGAAATAAACTTCAATGGGACAGAGGGAGTATATATAGACCTAGGGATTTCAACTGACCGACTGATACATTCCCATGCCATCAGGAAAATTTCTTAGAATCCTATGTTTGATTGAGGTCTCCATAAAGTCTTAGTGTGATAGATACATCAATGTTACATTTATCCCACTGTGCTTTCCCTCCCGATGAGTTAGCTATGATGTTATAATCTCTGTAATTTATCTAAACTTTTCAAAGTTTATCCCCATTATTTTTTATTAGATAGATAGGTATCACGTTTGTGAGAATTTCTTTACATTGTTATTTATTTTCCTGTTGTGAATCTTGGGTTCTTTACTGACACATGTTTCATTAATGCCATATACCAACCAATGAAAATGTAAACAGTAAATGGTAAACGGGCGGTGAGGTCCCGTTTAGCGTTTAGGCTGTTTAGACGGCATTTATACGCTGTCTATTTGGATTAAACGGTTTGTCCTGTAGCATGTTTTTTCTAGCAAGATTAAATAGTTTTCTACTAAAATTCATTGAGTAAATAACTAAATATGACTTCTTTGATGTCCTCAAAGCCATACTACCTGACAATATGAACTATATACCTGCAAAGTAAATGATTATTATTAATACTTAACATCTAAAACAGTCCAAACATTACAGCATGGTTAGTAATCAAGCAACCTTTGAGTCTTCCATTGTCTCAACAGTGAATAAAACAGCCTAAACGTGTCTAACGATGTGTTGAAACTGTCCCGTTTACACCGTTTAAACGGGTCAACATTTAGAGTACCATTTAAGGCCTAAATGAAACAGTTAGCCTCTATTTACTGTTTAAACACGTTTAAATGGACGTTTAATCCCGTTTAAGAAAACACTGATACCAATCTCTCCGGGATGGCAGGATCATCCACTGCCTGTTGGTAAGCTCCAGCAACTGCAGCCACCCTTCACGGTGTCCTGTGATGGTGATTCGGAGTTGCTTTTCTTGCTACTGTGGATTCGTTTCCAGAGTGGCGTGGAGGAAGCATGGGCCTCTTTTGGCTCTCAGCCTCAGGCCTCCTGCACTAATGTTCACTCACTTCTCCTCCTCCCAGCGCTCCACCAAGAAATCTGCCGCAAAGGTGCCAATGGACTCCACCAGTGAACCCTTCTACGTCGTCCGCAAGGAGGATGTCATCAGCATCTATAAGTCGCTCAGCCACTGCCAAGGTAAGTAAGCAGTCAGTAAGAGTACAGATATAATTAACAACTCATTCTGTTACTTACCTCAGGAGGAGATTGCTGTTACTGTCTTACTGTCTTTCTTACAATTTGAAACATATACTGCTGTTAGGTATGGAATCATCTGTCACTCTCTACAATGGTTATTCACTGTGTACAGAAATGAGGAATATCTTGTTGCGCATGGGTTAAAAAAATCTTCCATTAATGCAGAAGATGCAAGAGATGAATTGTTTGGTAATCTGGTTCTCTCCCCCTTTTAGGTATACGATGCAGTGTTCTATGCTTGATCGCTAGGGTTTTGCGATAAATAGAAGATCAGTTTTTCTACAATCCATTTATGGTACCGTCCAGAATTTTTTTGTAAGGCAATTGATCTCTATCTGTATTCACAGATTTTGCTTGGTAATGTGTTGTGGGACTTCTGTGGTGCTTGAATCTACTATACTTGGACTAGTTTGCCATTTTAGCTCATCTACTCGATTTGAACCAGTTTTAGTTTTTTTTTCTTGACACAGCATTCATTCGTTTTTAGTCTGTTAGGAAATTACATTATTTATGCCCACAATGACGTTCATAGTTTCCATATAGCCAATATTGATTGTCAACCCTAT
Source organism: Zoysia japonica (assembly GCA_001602275.1). Lineage (NCBI taxonomy): Eukaryota > Viridiplantae > Streptophyta > Magnoliopsida > Poales > Poaceae > Zoysia > Zoysia japonica. Next base: position 30,791 of record BCLF01000256.1, read on the forward strand.
CAAAAGAAGAAAATACTGATTGTCAACCCAACATGATTCTCATGGTCGTAATTTGTCCTGGGTCACACCTCGAGTGTTAAACAGATATTAAGTTACATCATCAGGTGATTCCTTTGCTACTTGTTTTTTTTTTCCCTGAAACATTTCTTGTAGGTCTGATGAAAGTTTGGTTTCAGCAACCTGACGGAACTGCAAAGTCCACTTTGAAATGTCACTGGACATGGTGAATAGCATCGTTTTTCCTTCGTCATAAGTGTGGCTATGCAGTCTGTTGAAATATCACGAATCTGATGCATGTCTTGTTTACTCACACCAATAATTTCTGAAGGAAACCGGACAATCAAAGAAGCAACCCAAAATCGCAGAACAGGAATCATTACCTAATGGCCATGTGAGTATGAATACACAGTGTGCTAACTACGTATGCTTCTATTTTGTTTCCTGGATTTATTCTGTTGCTAAATTTGATGTAAGCATGCATATTTACACCATGATGGGAAATTAAACTTATTCTCAGCAGTGGGCTTGTCTTTTATAGCTCTCATGTATTCTTAAATTTGATTGTGCTTGTAAAGACAATCCTGGAAAATCAGTGCCGGGGTCATAATAAGACGTTTAGACGGATCTGTGGTATGTATAATATGCATACTAACTTGTTCCTTAGTTGGTATTTTTGCTTATGCCTAGGTGTTTACTATGTTATACTCTTCCACTGAATATTGCAAACCTACGCAAGGACTTTGGGCCTTACAACCAACAATTCTGCTGAATACTGTGCATTAATCCTAGGGCTATTATATGCTGCCAAGAAGGGATTCAAGCATATCTGTGCTCAGGACGATTCTAAGCTTGTCTGTTACCAGGTGAGTGGCATAAATATCATAGTGTAGTTACTATTGCACTTTGAAGAGCAGCTCTAGCGGTGTCCAAGTTTTTCTTAATGAAGCGAACATGTTAGGCTTCCTGGAGCAGATCCAAGATCTCTGGCGTTCTAAGAGTGATAATTTGGCTGAGCTGTGCAAGAAAGCTAAGGAACTAAAGAGTAAATTTGTTTAATTTCCAGTTAACCATGTTCTGAGGATAGTTTCACATTTTCCCTTGTCTTTTGAACTATGTTGCTAGGCACGGTTCCTTAGAATGGAAGGAATTACAATGGACTCACAAACCTGTTCCAGCTATTTCCTCTCTATCTAATATGTAAACATCTTCATAGATTTATAAAATTTCTAGCTTTATTTGATAGTGAAGACTAAGTATTTTTCTGCGGTAGCAATTTTAATTAGTTCTCAGAATACCTAGCTGTTCTGTATGAACTGAATTTTGATCTGTCAATGTGGACACGAATAAGTTTCTGCTAGATAACCTTTTTAAACTGCATTCAGAATTGGTCCTTTAGTCCCTCCAAATAGATGGAATTCAAATCGCTGTTGCTCATACTTTGTCTGTACTCTGTCACACAGGAATTCAACTCAGAATTCAGGGCATGGGAAAGAATCTGGGAGACTTGGGCCCCTGGAAAATGTAGGTTCTTCTTGTGGCTAGTGGCGCATGGTAGATGTTAGATGGCTGATCGTCTAGCAAGGCATGGTGTATCACATCTGGAATAGTGCCCTCTTTGTGATCAAGATCACCATCAATCATCTCCTAGTCGCTTGCTCCTTCTCAAGGCAATTTTGGTCCATATTTTCTATCAAATTGGACTGCAGGGGCTTGCTCCCCAACCAGATGATACAAAGTTTAATGATTGGTGGGAACAAGTTTCAGAAAGAGCCCAGAAAAATCAGAAGAAAGGGCTCAATTCCCTGGTAGCTCTAGGTGCTGGGGTTTTATGGAATCATTGTTTGAAGGAACTGCTCCTAGTATAACATAACAAGAATCCTCGACTACCAATGATGAGCGGCGACAGTGGGAGATGGCAGCAGCGCGCAACCTCTCCTCCCTGGAAGCCCCAGCAGTGGCAGGATGAAGGCTCTTGGTTGATGCAGGATGGGCATAAGGCAGCTTTTGTAGATTAGTAAAAGGCACCAATGGAAATTTGTCGGGATCATGTACCCCGGGTACCTAACAGATCACGAAGAATCGGGGGTCGGGCGGTCAACGAGTTCCGACCCTCCCCAACGATGATCTACGGCGGTCACGACTTAGCCGCACAGGCACGCAAAGACCTCGGCCTCCGAAGGCCGACCCCCGTGGAGCGACCCCTGGAGGGTATGTACCGCGTTATGGTATATTTACTCTGACGGCCAACTACCATCCGTCCTGACAGGACGGGACGAGCTTCACCACGGCGACACTCCAGCAGAAAGCTGCGACGGCTGCCGGACAAGACATGACAGCACTGTAGCCAGCACAGTGGCGCCGGACGAGCATCACTGTACCCACCGCTGTGCACGACACGACGGGTTACTATCGCGCCTGGACGGAACGAAATGATGGCGACGGCGACGGAAGGGCCCACCTGTCGGCGAGACGGCAGGATCGTGCGGGACTCACCACTTGTAACCCCAGGGCCCCTCCTATATAAAAGGAGGCCCGGGGGACGATAGAAAAGAACAACTACAACCTCACGAAACAACAGTCTTACACACACGAAAGACAAAACCGCGAGCTCCCTTAGAACTCAGGGTCTTTGCATCCTTCCGAGCAAGCACCCTAGCTCCCCCACGTTCCGGATCCTCTCGTAAATAGAGGATCCTCGCCCTTGTAATATCATCAACAAGATAATCCGTCCCCTGGACGTAAGGTATTACACCACTCGTGGTGGCCCGAACCAGGTCAAAATTTCCTTGAGTCTTCCTCAGACTAGGCCACATCGAACACCGAAGGCGCACTGTACCCTCAATCGTATATTTACTGTGCCGGTGGTCAGAACGCCGACAGTTGGCGCGCCAGGAAGGGGGGTTTCTCTTTTGGTGTGCTCTCGCTTTGGTTTTTCGACAGCCTCCTACTTTGCTGTCATGGGAGACATTTCGGTCTCCCACCTCCGCTTCGGGGGCTTCACGGTCGCCGTCTCCGAAGATGGCGGGTCATGGCAAGTCCCCACCTTCGCCTCTGGGCAGGCTTTTCACTTCGAGAGCCTGAGCTTCGTCGCAAACAAAGGTGGCGACCTGCGCCCACAGCCTCTCTGCAAGAAGCGTCGGTGGCGCCGGAGCCATCGCGTCCTGAGGCATGACCCATCGAGGGAGTGCCTCACTATCCACGCCGCGAAGAACGCGAAACCGGCGACCCCAGACAACACGCCGCCGGGTGCCAACCTGTCCCTGCGTCCCACGGTGGACGCCACCGGCCAAGTCTGGTCGCCCTCGGGACCCGCTGGCAGCCCCGAGCCGAGGGGTAAAGCCATAGCTGGGCCCAGCGACGCGGCGCGAGCCCGTGGACGGTCCACCCACCAGAAGCTCGCAGCTGGAGGGCCCCCGACCTTCGATACCCCGCTCGAGAACCTCTCGGCGGCAGCGTGCATCCTCAACGAGACCGCTGCCCCGAGGACCCGGGGCTGAGGGAAGTGTACGATCGCGTGCGCTTCTACCTCGGCAGCGCGCTTCAACGACCAGAAGCATCTCTCCGACCTCAGCAGTAGGAGACGAAAAGCAGCCGCCGGTCCCAGGATCGGCGGAGCTCAACGCGCGACAGCCCGGTCGAGGAACGGAACCCTCGACAACAAGCAGGGTCAGTCCTCCCGCGACTCGGCCACAACCACGACGCCCGCGGCACCATCGACGTCAGACGCCAGGCGAGGAGCGAGCTCCGCACCGAGTCCCGACGGAGACGCTCCCGCGACCGCTACTACCGACGCAGCTCCCTCGACCCCAGGAGCCCGAGTCCTGATGGGGTCGGACCCCGAGCGTTCGGATCGCTCGTCCGGCACGCGAAATTCCCGCAGAGATTTCCCGCCCCGACCACCATCGGCCGCTACAGCGGGGAGACGAACCCCGTCCATTGGCTCGAGGACTACCGCCTCGCCTGTAGGATCGGAGGGGCGGACGACCTGTTTGCCATCCAGTACTTGCCGCTCTTCCTCACCGACTCAGCTCGAGGGTGGCTCGAACACCTCCCCGAGGGCTCCATCCAAGACTGGAGCGACCTGCGCCGAATCTTCGTCGGCAACTTCCAAGGGACCTACACGCGTCCAGGTTACTCCTGGGACCTCAAGAATTACAAGCAGAGGCCTGGCGAGTCGCTCCGAGACTACATCCAGCGCTTTTCACGAAAGCGCAACGAGCTCCCCAGCGTCAGCGACGTCGACGTCATCAACGCCTTCACCTGCGGCACGACGTCCAAGGCGCTCGTCCACAAGTTGGGCCGGAGGAATCCTCGGACAGCCCGGGACCTCCTCGACATCGCCACAACTTTCGCCACCGGAGAAGAGGCCGTGCAGGCTAACTTCGACCGAGGTCGGGCGAAGGACGAAAGGTCGGGGAGCAGCCATCGGGGAGACCGACCCTCCAACCGGTCCACGGACCGCCACAACGAGCAGGGTGGCGGCAGCTCGAGCCGCAAGAAGGGTAAGGGTCGGCGCGACGATGACGACTTCGTGGCCGCCGCAGACCACCCGGCCAGACCTCCGACCAAGAAACCGGCTAACCACGACGGCCACTTCGACAGGATGCTCGACCGGCCCTGCCTCAACCATTCTATGTCGGTCAAGCACACCCTCTAAAATTGCCACATGGCGAGGAGGTTCTTCAGGAGCGGACTCCAGGCCGACTCCTCGGCAGCCAAGACCAACCCTCAGATCAAGGGCGCCGAGGAAGACGAGGGTACGGCTTTCCCCGAGCCGGAGGACTGCCTCATGATCTTTGGCGGCCTCGCGGCCTACTGCGAATCCCGCGGCCGCCAGAAGAGGACCTGGCGCGAAGTTAACACTGTCGACCCAGCGGTCCCCCGCTATCTCAAGTGGTCGGAGGCTCCGATCACCTTCGATCAGGCCGATCACCAGGACCACGTCCCGCAGCCCGGGCGCCTCCCGTTGGTGCTCGACCCCATCGTCGGCTCCGTGCGCCTGTCGAAGGTGTTTATGGATGGAGGGAGCGCCCTCAACATCCTCTACGCTGACGCCTTCCGGGCGATGAAGCTGACGGAGGTCGACCTCCGTCCGACCCACGCCCCGTTTCACGGAGTCGTCCTCGGGGGCTGCGCGACGCCTCTCAGTCAGATCACGCTCCCGGTCACATTCGGCGACCGGAGCAACTTTCGGACCGAGTCACTCACCTTCGAGGTGGTCAACTTCACCGGCGCCTACCACACCATCCTAGGTCGGCCATGCTACGCGAAGTTCATGGCCATTCCCAGCTACGTCTACCTGAAGCTGAAGATGCCCGGGCCGAAGGGCGTCATCATGGTCTCGTCGCGCTTCCACTATGCTCTAGCATGTGAGCAAGAAAGCTTCGAGCTGGCCGCCGCCAGATCGGACCCGGCTCGGCTGGACGCAATCCGCAAAGCAGAAGGGTCGGACCCGGCGCTCCCCTCGAAACCCGCGTTGTCGACATCCTTCAAACCCGCCGACGACTCCAAGGAGGTTGCTCTCGACCCCGCCGACCCCTCCAAGGGGGCTAGGGTCGGGACAGCGCTTTCCAGCGAATAGGAAAGCGCGCACGTCGACTTTCTCATCTGGGATCGGGACGTCTTCGCCTGGGCACCATCGGACATGCCCGGCATCCCGAGAGAAGTCGCCGAGCACTCCCTCGGCATTATCGCGGGCTCTCGGCCCGTCAAGCAGCGACTCCGGCGTTTTGACGACGAGAAGCGCCGAGCCATCGGGGAAGAATTGACGAAGCTTCTGGATGCTAAGTTTATTCAAGAGGTCTACCACCCCGAGTGGTTAGCCAACCCTGTAATGGTGAAAAAGAAGACCGGGCAATGGAGGATGTGCGTTGACTACAGAAGTCTCAACAAGGCCTGCCCCAAGGACTCTTTCTCTCTCTCGCGCATTGATCAGGTGGTGGACTCGACTGCCGGGTGCGAAACCCTGAGCTTCCTCGACGCCTACTCTGGGTATCACCAAATCTCTATGCGCGAGTCCGACCGGCCGGCCACGTCCTTCATCACGCCCTTCGATTCTTTCTGCTACATCACCATGCCATTCGGGCTCAAGAACGTCGGGGCCACGTACCAGCGCTGCATGCAGAAGTGCTTCACGACCAGCTGGGTCGGAATCTGGAGGTCTACGTCGACGACATCGTCATCAAGACCCGACGGACCTCTGACCTCGTCCAGGACCTAGAAGAGACCTTCGCAAACCTCCGACGCTATCGGATCAAGCTGAACCCCGAAAAATGCGTTTTCGGGGTTCCCTCGGGCAAGCTGCTCGGCTTCGTCATCTCCGAGCGTGGGATCGAAGCAAACCTCGAGAAGATCTCCGCGATCCTCAAACTCGGGCCGATCGTCAACGTAAAAGGCGTCCAGAAGCTGACCGGATGGTTGGCGGCCCTTAGCCATTTTATCTCAAGACTTGGTGAGAAGGCGATGCCCTTCTACCGACTGCTGCGAAAAGCGGAACGATTCACCTGGACCGCCGAGGCCCAGGAGGCCTTCGATCGGCTCAAAGCCCTGCTCTCGTCACCACCGGTTCTTACGTCTCCGATCCCGAAAGAGACCCTTCTCCTCTATATTGCGGCGACCTCGAAAGTCGTCAGCACCGTCGTCGTCGTCGAGCGAAGCGAGGAGGGTCGGGCTCTGACTGTTCAGTGACCTGTCTACTTCGTCAGTGAGGTATTGGCCGACGCCAAGACCCGGTACACCCAGGTGGAAAAGCTGATCTACGCCGTCCTCATCACGAGCCGCAAGCTGCGACATTATTTCACGAGCCATCCCGTCCACGTCGTCACCAGCTTCCCACTCGGGGAAATCATCGGTGGCAAAGACGCGGTCGGGCGCATCGCCACGTGGGCCATGGAACTCTTGGGTCTCGACATCGCTTTTGTCCCTCAGCAAGCCATCAAGTCCCAAGCCTTGGCCGACTTCGTCGCCGAGTGGACCGAAGCTCAAGAACCGTCAGCACCCGACAGCGTCGAGTATTGGACCATGTACTTCGACGGGTCCTGCATGCTCAAGGGCGCGGGGGCTGGGGTCGTCCTGGTCTCCCCAAAGGGAGACATGTTCCGATACGTGCTACAACGCGGCCGAATACGAGGCGCTCCTCCACGGCCTACGAATGGCCACAGCCCTCGGCATTCAGCGCCTCTACGTCAAAGGCGACTCCAAACTGGTCGTTAGCCAAGTCATGAAGGTTTCCAGCTGCCGAGACCCGAAAATGGAAGCCTACTGTCAAGAAGTCTGCAAGCTCGAAGACAAGTTCGATGGACTCGAACTCCATCCCGTTCTGCGCCGGGACAACGAAGCCGCTGACGCCCTCGCCAAGATGGGCTCGGAGCGTCAGCCGGTCCCCGACAGCGTCTTCCTCGAAGTCCTCACTAAACCCTCCATCCGGGTCACGGAAGGGCCGCTCGTCGAAGGATCGAGCGGCGAGCCGACCCTTGGACCAGAGGTAGAGATCATGGCGCTCGACCCCGACTGGTCTCACGACATCTTCGCCTACCTTCAAGATGGCACTCTCCCGGCCGACCCTGACGGGGCCAAGAAGGTCGTGCGACAGGCTAAGGCATACGTCATCTCGGACTGCGAGCTCTACAAGTGAAGCCCGAGTCGTATACTACAGCGCTGCATCCCTCAGGAGCAGGGCATGCACCTGCTCGACGACATTCACTCAGGCATTTGTGGTCATCACGCCGGACCTAGAACCCTCGTCGGCAAAGCCTTTCGACAAGGCTTCTACTGGCCGACGGCCGTGGCCGACGCCCAAAAGCTCGTCCGAGCTTGCCAGGGCTACCAGTTCTACGCCCGGCAGACGCACCTGCCGGCACAGGAGCTCCAAACGATCCCGATCGCCTGGCCCTTCGCCGTCTGGGGACTCGACATCCTCGGCCCCTTCAAGAGAGCACCCGGGGGTTTCACCCACCTCTTCGTCGCCGTCGACAAGTTTACCAAGTGGATAGAGGCCGAGCCGGCGCCCAACATCACTTCAACCTGGGCGGTCGGGTTCATCCGCAACATCATATGTCGGTTCGGGGTCTCGAACACCATAATCACCGACAACGGCACACAGTTCACCGGTCGGCAGTTCTGGGAATTCTGCGACGAATACCACATTCGCCTGGGCTTCGCCTCCGTGGCACTCCCAAGGACGAATGGGCAGGTCGAACGGGCCAATGGGATGATACTCCAGGGCCTGAAGCCACGGATTTACGACTTCGTTAGAAGATCAGCTGAACGATGGGTGAGCAAACTCCCGTCGGTCCTCTGGGGTCTGCGAACGATCCCCAACAGAGCCACCGGGTTCACGCCATTCTTCATGACGTTCGGAGCAGAAGCGATGCTGCCGACCGACCTCGGCTACGACTCTCCGCGAGTCCGAGCCTACGACGAGGAAAGATCACAAGCCGCGCTGCAGGACGGCCTCGACCAGCTGCAAGAGGCGCGCGAGGTCGCTCTCCTGCGCTCCGCCAAGTACCAGCAGAGTCTACGGCGACTGCACGCTCGGCGCGTCAGAGGTCGGGCGCTCAAAGTCGGAGACATCGTGCTGAGAAGAGTGCTAATGAAAGCCGACCAGCACAAGTTGTCCCCCCTTTGGGAGGGACCCTTTGTAATCAAGCACGTCCTACGGCCCGGTGCTTACAAGCTGGCAACCGAGGACGGTCGGGAACTCGCGAACGCCTAGAATATCGAGAACCTTCGACGGTTCTACACTTAATAAAAACAGCTAAGTTCTTGTAACTTTGCTCTCGTCCTTTTTGTTTTGGGCTGCGAGCCGTGGCCGTCCCGGCCACCCCCCGCACTCGGGGGCTATCTACCACCACCCTCGCTAGTATCGAAACGATCAACCTCGTTTTTCGCTCGTCGTTTATCGATTCTTTGCGCCGGGGCGCCGCTCCCCGTTAACTCGTCACGTCTGTTTCCTCGAGGTCAGATCCCCGACCCGCGCTAAGCTCGCGGGTGGCCCTCAAACGACAAACTTCGCGCACGTTTTTCGTTCGAAGCCCTCCCGTGGCTAAACAATCTACGAATCGGGAGCCAATAACGCTTTACGGCTGTATCGGGTCCGGCACCCGACCCTACGAGCTATACTTGGCCTATTCGTTTGATTGACGCCGAAAGGGGCACGAAAAACAGACGCAGCACGCGAAGGAGGGTCGGAAATTCACATTCAAACTCAACTTCTCGAACAACATTGTTTGAATGATATTCTTTATTAATACAATGGTACTTTACATGTTTGGACCTATACATAGGGAAACGGCCCGAATCGCTCGGGCAGGAAATCCTCCGTCTTGAAGTCGGCGACGGCCTTCGCCCCCGACTCCTGCGTCTCCACCGAGAGCGCGTGCAACTGCTCGTCCGAGTAGCCTGACGCGAAGCCCTCGACGACCCTGCCGAGGTCTGCCTCCGGATAGTGGGAGCAGACCAGGGCCAAGGCTGTCGAAGACCCGTCCTCCAGCGCCCTCATCATGACATTGGTGACGATCTCCGGGAGCTGCTGTAGAGCGTGCACGACGACCGCCGTCGAGACGGAGTCCGGCACTCCAGAGTACAACTTCCCGATAAGGTTCAGACCCGCCGACCTCAAGGTCTGAACCTCGCCCGCCAATCCTGCATTCCGAAACATTAGCGGGAGACCAGAAACAACCAGAGCAAACAGGGAAGGGCCGACCCTTACCGTCCCGCTCCTTCGCGGCAGCCTCAGCGGCCTGCCCTGCCCGGTCGAGGCTCTTCCGCAGGCGCTCGTTCCGGACTTGGGCCGCCGAGAGCTCCTCCTGGACCTTGGCGGCCTCTTCGTGCGTCTGGCCAAGGTCCGCCGCCGCCTGCTCGACCTCGGACTGGAGCACGACCTGCTCCGACTTCAGGAGGTCGACCTGTTCGAAGGCACGGTCGCGTTCCTCCTTCGTCATGCGCAGAGTCAACTCCAGGGTCGAGCGGGCCCCCTCGGCGTGTTGGTGGAGGAGCCCGAGCCGTCACATCTCAGTCTCGTGCTCCGCTGTTTGACGATGAAGCCCTGCAACAGAATAAATCAGGGCCCGACCCCAAGAGCCGGAAGAGCCCACAGCGACTTACCGACGACCGTGCGGTTCGCCTGCTCAAGGGCCGCCGCGGTCCGGGTGGCCCGAGCCTCGGACGCCGCCGCCTCGGCACGCGCCTTGTTCGCCTCCTTGAGGGCGACGCAAGCCGACTCCCGCGCAGCGAGAAGCTGCGACTTTAAGTCAACTGCGGCCTCCCCCGACTCAACCCGCGCCTTCGCCAGCTCCGCCTTGAGGGCATCAACCTCGGCTTGGGCGGCGAACCCGCGTGGCGGCCGACCCA
>BCLF01000257.1:0-19425 GCA_001602275.1 Zoysia japonica
GTTGAGCCTCCCAAGACTTATGCTTTGTTTCGTAATGCATATTTGTCCTATGATTGCATCAAGTTGTGTGACCAAATTTTGTTCATCTCGAAAACACAACTAGTGTATGTAGTAGAAAATGTTATTCTTGACTCCACACATGTGGAGAATAAGCATTTTTATTGCGCTGATTTGAATGATGCAAAGTTAGAGCTCATATCTTCTTTAACTTCTTTAGATTATATTGAATTTGATGCTCCTTGTAACCTGAATTATTTAGAGAAGAGATTATTTTAGAATTGCAATTCGCAATATTTTAACAATTGTGTTTTTATGCTATTGGCAAATACGATGACATTGGAGATTTCTTAGTATCTAAAATAGTCATTTGTACTAATCTGAAATACCCTTTTAAAATGCAAAAATATGATCAAACAATAGCATGCACTAACACTAACAATGCTTTGCAAAGTTTCTCTACTTTTGTGATCTATCAACAGGAGCAGCTCATGGAGAAGGAGAAGTTGCTGTTGTGGCCAAGCTACGTGCTCATCCCCTGTTCCAACATGACAGCAAAAAATTGTTCGACCACTGGATCAAGCCGAGAACGTCTAGTTGTAAAGAAGGGAAGAATGATGAGATCTTTGTGGCACTACTTGACCGCTTCAGAATACCCTCATGGCCGCCTCCTCTTATGATTTTTGGAGTGCACGGTGGAGTGGCGGTTCTCCAATCTGACCTTGAGTCGAGGACAACTCTAAAAGAAGCGGGGGAGGATGGTGAGGTCACATACATACCTCCGTGACCTCCACCTTTTGAGATTTCTACAAGGCACGGTGGCATAGCTGGTTTTGAATTTATGCTTGAGTCGAGAATGACTCCAAATCAAGTAGGGGAGGATGATGAGACCACATACATACCTATATGGCCTCCACTCTTTATGATTTCATGAGGGCATATTGAAGTGGCACTTTTACATTCTGAACTTGAGTCGAGGACGACTCTAATTCAAGTGGATAAGGATGATTTGGACATCATATCCTCTGATGAGGACATCAATGAAAATATTCATACATGGAGGATTCGGACTGCAAAACAGTACAAACTTGCAACAAAAGCCACGACTTCATATGAAATCCAATTTGGGTGTTTAAGTACATTCTGAAAAGCTCATCAAGTCTACTTTCGAATGGATCTAGCCTCACCTTCATATCATATCCGAGTCAGAGGCAATTACCGTTCCAATTCAGAAGGTGCTGCATCATCCCAACTTGGACCGATGGCTCGTGTATCAAGCTGAGCCCATTAGGGGCACGTCCTAGGGTTTGAGGACGACCCCAGCACCCTCTGGTCGTCGTCCACCCTCTCCCAGCCACCACCAAAAAGGCTTGGGATTTTTTGTTATAGTTTAGCTCTTTTACAAACTTTTTGATATTCAATTGTGTCCAACGACCACCTGTTAGATAGCTTTGAGAACTTCATATTGTGAGAGATTCCTGGTTTACCACATCTTGTTCTTGCTTGTTCTTCGATTGCTTGCAAGAATTGATCTTTGCGATCAGATTGATCTTGCTGTCCAGCACGGTCAATAACCAATTCGGAGTTAGTTCTTCGATTGCTAAGGCGCACACGACCTGTTCGTTTGTAGTCGAATCGTGAGGGTCGACTCCACCAAATCAATAGTTATCACCTCACCGAAAGATCGGGCACCTCAAGTCCTATCACCTCCATTCTTCGAGCCCCCGACATTTCATCACGTCTTTCGGCACCTTCATCGGTCAATATATCTCATCATACTTGTGTGGCCTAAAAAACATACTCAAACGCCAGCAATATGGATAAATCGAGTCAGTCCTTGGCTTGGGCAAACGTTGTTTTCTCCAAAACCGGAAGTTCCGGTTTCTCCCTCAGGCACTGAGAGGGCTTGCCGGAGATTCCGACATTGTACCGGACACTCCGGTGCTCTGTGAGGTGGAAACCCGAGAGGACTTGCCGGAGACTCCGGTGAGGTGCCGGATATTTCGGTTGTGGTTTCTGACAAATCCGAAACTTTCGGTTCGGCATACCGAAACTTTTGGTTTTTCTGTGAGTGCAATTTTCGGTTGTCAATATATGCCCCCTATTTTTTGGTAAAACGTGTATACCATAAAACATATTATCAACTGAAAAAATGCCTAAGGATGATGGTTTTGCAAAACGCACCGGCCATAATGCCGCTTATGCAACGATATTTGAAAATATTGGCCAGTACTCTTCAAGCTCTTGCCACACGCTCGGGTAGTATTTCTTCAAGTATCTACTTTTCAAAGCTCTTGGTAAGCGGCTCCCTTGCAAAGTTTCAACCATGTAAGCGTTCCCGGCTATGATCTTTACTATCTTATATGGTCCCTCTCAACTCGGAGACCATTTCCCAAATTTGCTGCTCCTAGAGTCAATGGGCAGAACTGTTTTCAAAATAATTCGCCCAACTGAAAAGTTTTAGCTTTTACTTTCTTATTGTAAGCTCTAGCAACCCGGGCTTTGTCTTTCTCTATGGCTTTTAAAGCTTCTAATCTCTTGTCGGTCACCTCATCAATATTATCCATCATTAAATCACGATACTCATCTATGGATAATTTATTTTGTTTGGCTATCCTAAAAGCGTCTAGATTTACCTCAACGGGTAAAACGGCCTCTTGTCCATAAACAAATTCATAAGGTGTAACCTTAGTGGCTCTATGTCTAGAAATGTGATGAGCCCACAAAGCCTCTGACAAGATCTCATGCCATCTCTTAGGGTTATCTTCTATTTTCTTTTTGATGAGCTTGATCAAAGTTTTGTTACTAGACTTGGCTTGCCCGTTAGCCTGAGCATAGTATGGGGATGAATTTAGCAATTTGATTCCATAGGATTCGGCAAACTCACGCACTTTACCAGAAACAAAAGAAGTACCTTGATCTGTGATCAAAGTTTGTGAAATGCTGAATCTATGTATGATATGCTCGGTGATGAATCTTATTACCTCTTGATGAATCATATTCTTGAGTGCCACCGCTTCGGTCCATTTGGTGAAGTAATCTGTGGCGACCAATATGAAGCGATGTCCTTTCGAAGAGGGAGTATGTATTTGACCCACGAAGTCCAAGGCCCATCCCCGAAACGGCCATGGCTTGATCATAGGATGCATTGCAGCGGCGGGTGCCATCTGAATGTTCCCAAACTTTTGACACTCCTCACACCCTTTGTGGTAGCGAAAGCAATGGGCAATCATAGTTGGCCAATAGAATCCGGCCCTCCTCAATAACCACTTCATCTTCGAAGCCGATTGATGCATACCACAAATGCCTTCATGAACTTCACCCATGGCCACCTTGGCTTCATCATCACCCAGACGCTTCAAAAGCAAATCGTCTCCCGTTCGATGATACAAGTTATTGTTGATCATAACATATTTAAAAGCCATGTGCCGAACCTTTCTCTCAACTCTCTTTCTTGGATTAGTAAGATAATCAATTATAGGAGTCCTCCAATCCATTAATTCGGCCTTTTCATGGTTGGAAACATCAATAGCCGAATTTTCAGACTTTCTGTGAAAACCGAAACTTCCGGAATCACGAACCGGAGCCTCCGGTTTTTCCAGCATTCCAGGTTCAACATAGAGAAAACCGAGACTTTCGGAACCAGAAAACAAAACTTCTGATTTTTCCAGAACTTTGGTTTTTTCCTTTTTGATCATCGGTTCCTCAACAATAGCAAATCTCCCTCTACTAATGCTGTAACCAGATGCTTGCTATGCCAAATCATTAGCTCTAGCATTTTCTTGCCTAGGGATATGATGTATATGAAATTCCTCCATGTTCTTAATAATATCTAGGCATCTATCTAGGCAAGCATTCAATGACCCATCCAAACACTTAAAAACTCCAGCAACTTGCTGTACCACTAACAATGAGTCACCAAATGCTTTCACATGCTTCACCTCCATGAATTCTAGCATTTCCAAGCCGAATAACAATGCTTCATACTCGGCCCGATTGTTGATGTAAATATAATCCAATCGTTTTACAAATTCAAAATATATATTATGAGGAGAAACTAGCACCACCCCTATACCATGACCTTCTTTGCAAACCGATCCATCAAAATATAATTTTCAAGGGGTAAAAGTAACATAAGTAATATCTAGATCATGTTCTAAATCAATCCGATGTTCAACAATGAAATTAGCAACAATTTAGCCTTTCATGAATTTCAACGATTCTTAAGCCAAATCATATTCAATCAATGCATAAGCCCATTTACCAAGCCTACCAGTAGAAATTGACCTATGCAACATATGTTTAATAACATCAATTTGACAGCAACTACACAAGTAATAGATAACAAATAGTGTCTCAACTTGGTGCAAGCATGATACAAGGAAAAATATAGTTTTTCGATAAGAATGTACCTTGTTTCTGCATCAATCAATTGTCGGCTCACATATGTAATCACATACTCCTTTCCTTCGGCTTCTTGTGCCAAAACAGCACCAACTACATTATCTTCTGCCGCTACGTAAAGACGAAAAGGGACTTCTCCCTTAGACGCCCTAAGCACCGGTGGCGAAGAGAAGTATTCTTGGATCTTCTCAAAAGCTTCTTACTATTTTGCCCCCAAGTAAATTCGGCTTCATTTTTTAGCTGAAGAATAGGAGTAAATGCATTAATCTTTCGTGACAAGTTGGAAATGAATCATCTTACGTAATTCACTTTTCCTAAGAAGCTTTGCAACTCTCTTAAAAGTAGGCGCTTGCACATTCCTAATTGCCTCTATCTTCTTAGGATCTACCTCTATTCCTTTTTCATGAATTATGAAGCATAAAAACTTCTCGGCCGATACACCAAAAGCACATTTGAGCGGATTCATTTTCAAATTGAAACGACGCATTCGGTCTAAGCCTAATTGCAAATCGGCCAAGTGAGAGTCTAAAGCGGCCGATTTGATCACCACATCATCTATGGAAATCTCCATGATAACAGCAAGTAAATCATGAAAGATAAAGTTTATGACTATTTGATATGTGGCAACCGCATTCTTTAATCTAAAAGTCATAACAACCCACTCAAACTATCCTACAAAACTAGGACATCTAAAAGCAGTTTTAGACATATCCTGTTCGGCCATAAAGATTTGGTTGTATCCCACATTACCATCAAGAAAGCTAATAACTCTATGGCCGAAAGCGTCATTAATCAACATATCGGCTATGGGCATAGATATTCATCTTTGGGAGTGGCTCTATTTAAATTTCTAAAATCAATGCAAACTCTAATCTTACCGGTGTTCTTCTTTTCCACGGGCACAATGTTGGATATCCACTCCGCATACCTGCAAGGTCTTATGAATTTTGCATCAAGTAATCCGTTAGTTTCTTCCCTAATTCGATCATGCATATTTGGGTTAAACCTCCTCATCGGTTGCTTAAAAGATCTAAATCCAGATTTTATCAGAAGCCGATGCTCAACTAACTCGCGGCTCAACCCAGGCATTTCATTATAAGACCATGCAAAACAGTCAACATATTCTTTTAGTAAACCGATTAGCTTCACCTTATAATCGGCTTTCAGATTTTTATTTATATAAGTTGGTCTCAGATTATTATCGCTACCAAGGTTTACCTCTTCAAGAGGATCGGCCGATGTGAATCCTTGTCCTAACTTGTCCATATCTTCTATTTCCTCGATAGCTTCGCACGTATCGTTCGCATTGGACCGATAGTGTTCCACTCTCTTTTGTAAACATTTAAGATTAGACTCTATCAAATCACATTATATGGTTGAGCCGATTTTTCATCGGCTTTACATTGACCGGTACAAAACCATCCCTAGTGACACTCAAAAAATCATAATCCGTCAAGTCTAAGCCGGTCAAGCACTTGATGGTATCATGGTGTAAAGAACATGAATCGGCCATAGCAATACAAGCCGATGTATCCATATGAACAACTTCTACATCGTCACCAACCCATTGGATTAAAAATTGATGAATTGTGGAGGGGACACACTTGTTGGCATGAATCCAATCACGTCCTAAAATCAAGCTATAGCCACCACGCATATCAGCGACGAAGAGAGCGGTGGCCATGGTTTTGCTCCCAACAGTGAGCTCCACAGAAACGACCCCTTTAGCCTCAATAGGGCCTCCTCCTCCCACACTGTTGAAAGTCATGTTGGTTCGGATGAGCACGTCATCGGTCTTACCTAACTTCTTGAACAAATAATATGGCATTAGATTAACAATGGCACCGCCATCCACAAGCATGCGAGAAATCGGTGTGCCGTCGATATCAAATTCTCTGGGATTTTCGAAGACAACGTTCTTCCGCCCGAAGTCAAATTGTGCCATGACCTATTCTTCTTCAATGAGAGACTAATCGGAAAGAGATAAACAAAGAGTATTAATTTCCATACCATCTCGAGGCAGCGTAAGCTCGTAGTTCAGAAGGTCATCATCATCGAAGTCAGCCATGTCAACATCACCGGTCAAAGAAGGAGCAGTAGAATCCTCGACCTGCACAGAATCAGAAACCGGAACTTTTGGTTCTAAAACCAGAACATCCAGTTTTGGCAGAGCCGATTTTTCAAGCTCCGAAGTTAAGATCTTCGGCTCCTCTAGAATTTTGGCCTTGCCCTTCATCTTCCACTGTTTACCCTGAGGCATCATAGGTTTGACTTCATTGAAAACCTCCTCCCTCATTTTTGCTAACTCCCGCTCCTTTTTTCTCTCGGAGGTGCAACCTTTGAAGCTTCCTCTTTTAAGTGCAGGTAACACCAAAGGGACACCACCTCGGCTGGGTGTATCGAGTAGGCTCTCTCACATTTTCAGAAGGTGGTGGAACATTTTCATCTTGGACCGGATCTCTTATCTGGATCGGCCCATAAAAAATTCCCCCTATTTTAACATCGGTCATGCCAATTTTAATGACATCACCAGATGTTTCCCCTTGACCTCCAGGGACCTCAAGAACATGCTTGCTACTCTCCCCTTCACATCTAATATGCCACTCTTGTCTTGGGGGAGAAACTGGCTTTTCAGGAGAAACCGGAAGTTCCGGTTTGCCAAATCGAAAGTTCCGGTTTTGCTAATGAGCAGAACTAGCACTGTTTTCTTCACCATTGGCCGATAGAATGTTAAATCGGTCGTTCACAGAACCATATAGCCTCTGAAATACACTCTCTGGGTGCATTCCATCTCGGATGAAAAGATGGAGGATGCGTTGGTGGCATAGGCACCCATGCTCCCACATATGGGTTCCACATCGGAACCGGCGGAAATGGCATAGGAGGGCACCATGGTGGCGGCATTCCAAACCCTGGAGGTGGAGCTGGCCTAGGAACATGAATTATCCTCCTTGTCTCCTTCTTTGGCGGACTATTTTCCCGCCGTGGTAATCTTTGCCTTTTTGAGGACTGATTGCTAGAATCGGCCTTTTGATTTTTGTATTTGGCCATTAGATGGCCAAATGTGCTCTTGGGTTCCTTCTTCCTGTCTACGGCCTTCCCTTGGTTCACCTTTCACTTGCCCGCCTCAGGATTCTTTGGCTTGATCATGCGGGCTTTCTGAGGTAAACTGGAAGTTCCGGTTTGAGAAATCGAAAGTTCTGGTTTTTCCTAGCCAGCAGCAACGACCGTTTCTTCGCTCTTTTTTATTTGCCCCCCAGATGCAGAGCCACTTATGATGATTTTGATGGACTCTTTGCCATCGAGGGACTTTTCCAATGCAACCTTCCTTGGAATAATTTTCTCTCCCGCCGGGAGAGGTCTTTCTTCACCCAAGATCACATTTTTCCCTCATGTTGTATCGGCTTGGTTTGGCCGAATCAACACTTTGGTATTGATGTCCAGGGTGTTCACCGAGAAAGGATGCTTATCCATTTGCATATCCCTAGACTCAATCGACCCTCATTAAGGGCTGATTGGACCTGTTGACAGAAAACGTTACAATCATTAGTAGCATGAGAATAAGAGTTGTGCCATTTGCAATATGCCTTTCGTTTTAATTCTTCTGCCGAAGGCAAAGTGTAAGCAATTTTAATGTAACCACCTCTGTATAACTATCAAATATCTTATCACATTTAGCTACATCAAAGGTGTACTTTACATCGTCTTTCCGATTCTTATGAATCGGTTTGAGCGAATCACAAGCAAGGGACTTGGTCTTTGATGGCCAAGCAAATTCAGCAGCAAGCATGTCATTAGACTCATCATCGGTGCTCTTCAAATCATATTCTATGACATGCATATTATGGCGTGGTTTGTGGTCATATTTTAATTCTTTGGCCGAAGCTCTTTGTTGGAGGTGGGTGAGAGTAAGGAAATCATGTCCCTCCAACTTTTCTTTAAGGTGAGATCACAAACCATTAAAAGCAAGATCAACTAGGTCTTTTTCTGAGATTGTCAAATTGAAACATCAGTTTTTTACATCTCTAAATCTACGGATAAAATCAGCAATGAATTCATCCCTACCTTGCCTAACTGAAGTCAAATGCAACAATTTCAACTCATTATCCCCAGTGTAAAATGATCATGAAATTTACGCTCTAAGGATTCCCATGTGAAAATAGAACTCGGGGCTAAAGATGAAAAGCATGAAAAGGCGGTTTTGGTGAACGATAATGAAAACAAACGTACTTTTAAAGCCTCACTAAAACCCGCTTCTCCTAATTGTGCTACATATTGACTAATGTGCCCTTAAGTGGTTTTGCTATCATCGACATTGAATTTGATGAAGTCAGGAACACGCCATCCTATAGGATATGGGACCAAATCAAAATACGCAGGATATGGTTTTTGATAAATTATGTCCCTCCCCTTAAGGTCCACTCCTAGCGTCTCACGAAATTGTTTATTTAAGTCCTCCTTAATGCGCGCCATACACTTCTCTATGTTGGCAATGGGTGGCCTAATAGACGTACTCGATAGTGGAGGTGTGCGCTTGTTTTCATGGCGCCAAATATTTCATTAGGGACAGGGCCATGAGGGATTCTTTTACCGCTTGGTGGGATGAGCGGTGTGCTATATGCAACGGTACGGTAAGTAGGAACAAAGTTAGCCAATTCATTCAATCGATTCGTGGCCGGATTGGGGATGTTAATAATTAGCTCTACGCTAGTGGGAGACACTACTAAAGCGTTGGTTTGCACGGGTGATGGAAAACTAATTTGTTCACTAAACGAGTTCAACAACATGCTGTACGTAGGTTGTCCTACATTAGAGGTAGTAGGCGCCGATGTACTAGCTACACGTGCAACATAAGACGATGATGCAGTGCTAACATTTTTAGCTTTAGACAAGTTTTCTTGGATCATGTATTGCATATTATTTATTAAGAATTTTTTCTTGTTCGCAAAGTAATATGAAAGGTCTTCAAAAGTAACGGGAGGGCACGAGATGTCCTTACATTGGTAGCTCCCATGGCCGCATCGTCGTTGACGGCCAGAAGAACGGGCTCTTTCAATTGGAGAGATCGTGCCTTGGTAGTTCTTCTTGAAACACGCCAAGTACTCCTGCAGCTCCCGCTCGTCGCGTGCCTTGCGCGTCTCTTCGGAGGCCCTCCGGCGTTCTAAGAACGCCTTGCGCGCCTGCTTGGGCAACTCCTCCAAGGATGGCATGACAATGTTCGTCGTGGAGATCTCGAAGGTCATGGTGGAAACGACGATTCGATTTGTGTAATCGGAATCACTCGTCCCTAGCAGAGTCGCCAAAAAGTGCGTTGACGCTCGGATCGGGCCAACACACGCATGCACATCCGTGTGTAGAAGCAGAATGATGAGATCGCGAAAACCGGAAGTTCTGGTATGGGAACCACGATAGGTCCGTGTGAATAAACTTAATATTGGTCAAACTTGGCACCGGATAGGTTTCTTTATGCAATGTCTTTAATTTGCTTGATCTACATGGCATGCTTTAAATTTTCTGCATTAGCTAGTTTGTTTGCATGTATTGGATATAGGAACCACGAAGGAGGCGTCTTACTCTATGGAGAAAATGACTGCATTGTTCATATGGATTCACATACTCCATAAAGAGTAACCAAAGCAATTGTGAGCTTTATGCCCATTGAACCCTGTGCTTAACGGTCTCTAACATCCATTTATGTGGATCGTGAGCAAGAGTTCATAAATTTTTTTTGGAGCCTCTTTCTCGTTTTGGTTTTTATTGCTCGATCTTAATTGCAATTTACAAAAATGCTAAACTCTTTGGGAGTTATCTATTTGCAAAGGAATGTTTGAGAGTTCTCTTTCTAGATAAGTGTGGTGTTTATTTGGTTCTTTAGTGAGGACACTTGAAGTCTAGAAAGAATTTCTTGATTCTGCAATATCTTGAGGTCACCGAACATTCCGGCGCCTTCATCAGACAGTCCGGTGATTGTATCTTTGAACCGCTTGACCAACAGAGTTGGACAGCCATCGAACATTCCGTCGGGTTCATCGAACAGTCCGGTGATTGAAAGATTAAGCGGTTGCTTATCTGAAAATCGGAATTCTCTAGACACCAGATAGTCCGGCTCTTTGTAGTCACTAGACAAATTTCATGGACCAGACAGTCCGGTGATATCTTTGATCGGCGAAATCTCAGCCATCCATTTACTTATGATCAATCCTGGCCGTTGATTTGAATATACCTAATCGCATGTGATTTCTTCTGTTCATCCTTTACCTGTGCGTGTGCCTCTTCGTCTCCGCCCATCGTCAATGCCATTGCCGTCCTCCACGCGGCTCTGCTCACCACCGTGCACCCGCTCGCCTCGCGCCTCTCCAGCCTCTGCCTGTCCAGCCACAGCAGCCCGCACTGCCCTGCCTTGCACGCCACCCGCGTCTGCCCTCACGCCGCTACCGTGCCAGCATCGCCCGATCGCCACGCCGCCGCATCTCTAGGCCACCGTCGAGCTTTGCCGCCCCTGTGCGCGTCAACCTCGTCGTCCTAGCTCATGCATTGTTTTGCCTTGCTCCTCTTTGCCGTTGCTTTCTTACTCACGCAAAACCATCAGGAGGGTTTTAGGATTAGAAGCAATCGGACGTATTCTGGCGTGATTTTCAGCGGTTTCTGGCATTCTTCTTCCGGGGTATTGATTTCTATCTCATACATTTCATCCAAAATGCCGTGCATGCCTTGCTAGTTGATTAATCGTAGAAAATTGGTAGATTTTGATAAAAGTTCAATCTTTTATTACCAATTAATGTGATTAATTGATAATTCTCGTACTTAGTGCCATATTGAGATCATCTCTTGCATATTTTGATATAGTATTGAGTCTCCTATCGCTAGTATCACTATTTGAGTTCATTGCTATTATTTGAATTGCGGCATTAGTCCGTCGATATCACCATGGATCTGATTGCTTTATTTGATCGATGATATGTCCTTGATTCCTCCGCCAGGATTTCATTACGAGTCACTCACCTTTTGTGCTTACAACCTATATTTTATTCTTATGTAGTGCAGTGAGAGCTGGTCAGTGGATCAGGACAAAGATCAGCGGCAGTTCAGAAGTTTCTGTGGCAGTCCAGTGGTTTTCTTGGCTGGTTTAAGAGCTAAGCTCTTAATCCTATCTTGTTGAGTCAGCTGGGTAGTTGATCTTACAGTTAATCTTTCAGTGTTAGTTGACAGTATGGGCAGACAGAGACCTTCTGCAGAGGAGAAGGGGAAGGGCAAAGCCATAGAGCCTGAGAAGAAGAAGAAGCAGTGGACAGGTAATCCTGAGTGGGACTGAGCACTTGCAGCTATGGATGTGGATGTGCCTCCACATAGAAAGAGTGGTGCTTCGAGGATAGGAGGTGCTGAGGTTCAGGGGAGTTGAGGAGGTCGATCCGTTAGAGAGTGACGACCACCCCTGCTGAGAGAGAGGTGCAGCCGCGGAGAGCTCCTGCCAGTCAACAGTCGAGAACCGCATAGGGAGAGGTAGCCCAGAGAGTTTCACTGCCGAGGTCACAGAGGTGCCCTCATCAGAAGTTTGGGGTTTACAATGTGTGCACAGCTAGAGCCGAGAGAGCTCGCTAGGCCATGGCTAGAGTTGCTGAGGTTGAGGTTGATCTTTTGAAGCTCAAGGGCCCGCCATAAAGGCCAAGAGGAGAGTGGACTTCACAGTTTGGGTCTCCGCTGCTAGACATGCTGATAGACCAATTTGGACGTTTCTGCAGCAGAGGATATTCGAGGCCTATAGGAGGCAGCTTGCCACTAAGGGCAAGAGTTCAGTGTTTGCAACACATCGCCACTGTTCATTAGAGGCACTAAGCAGAGGAGCTGGGGTTGACATGGAGGAGCATATCTCATATCTTTCAGGCTTGTCAGACTTGGTCACCTAGCAGCTGAGGTATAGTTTGAATGTTGTGCTTGAGTTCTATGCCTCACTGTGGATCTCTCCGACCGTTTTTACTTCTGATTCATGTATCTAGGGGAGCCACATAGATTCTAGAGGACCGATGTCATTGCTGCTTTGGAGTTTGTATCTTCTAAGACTCGGATCTATGCACTGGCCCATCCGAATTTATCACCGCCTTTCAAACTTTTTGGAGGGATGGAGCCCAGTGACGACAGGTTGAGTGTTGCTTTTTCGCCACCTCATAGGGAGCACTACTCGAGGCACCCTCTACGGTTGACACATGAGGCTCGTATTTTGAGAGGGTTGCTTGGGAGGTCGATAGTATCTTGTGCTGGTTACAAAGAGCGGGTGATCATATTACACTAGTGGCTGCTATGCTATTTGCTGAGGCATGAGGAGTTTGATTTGACAGATCTTTTGCTTGCTCAGATGGAAGGTGTGATTTATGTGGGAATAGGAGCATGTTAGTTACCATTTGCCCCGTACATTTGTCTAATGCTGAGGAAAGCAGGTGTGATGACTTAGAAAGAGTACACCTTCTTCAGTCCAGCAGAGCCATCCGACTACAGGGTTCTTTGAATGCTTGCTTTCTAGAGCACCCCTGGAGGAGAGGAGACCACAGCCCCTGAGCAGGTTGAGACTGAGGCTTCAGAGGGAGCATAGCCGAGGGCTGGGAGCACTAAGGCTCTAGGTCAGGCCGAGACTCCAACTTCTCATGCAACACTTGACCCTGCGTTAGTTGCCAGATTGAATATTATTCAGGCAGAGTAGGCAGAGCAGAGGAGGTACAAAGAGGAGCAGGATGAGCGAATATGCCGAGAGAGGGCCGAGTTCGAGGAGAGGACCCAACTCGAGCGCCTCCAAATTGAGGAGCGGCTTCAGATGGAGAGAGAGCTTGCTGAGAAGAGGAGACGGCAGGATAGGGAGTTCCATAAGATGTCGCAGCGCACTAAGTTGGAGATGGCAGCACCATATCTTACATGTCTTTCGGATTCGGAGCTATTGCTTTATATCTCCAAGGGATGAGTGCACCACTTCCTGTGTTCCTGACGACCACGCTACCGGGTCCCTTGCCTTCACAGCTCCAGCCTACAGCACCTCAGCCTTAGTATTCTTCAAAGCCAAAATTCTCATCTGAGCTACAGAGTCAGAGTTAGTAGCAGTAGCAGTCCACATTCTCTACACTACTCTCAGCCCTGCTTTCACCATTTGTACCTTCTAGGGCAGCTAGCACTTCAGTGACTACTGGTGGAGTCAGTGTTCCTGTTACCACATCTCATTTCTCCCTAGTTTTCTCTTACTCCATGTCGGTCTTGTTTGCTTCAGCAAAGCCCAGAGTTTCTATACCGGCATTGGAGTCAAGGACAGTGGTTCGTAGTTCTCCGTTAGCTCTGAGAGTTCTTTCTTTTGAAGCTACCACTGCTGAGTCAGTTTTGACAGAGCCACTTCCAGAGGCTTCAAAGACAGAGCCTGTAGCCACAGCTGAGCAGCCCAGTGTGTCAGATGCAGCTATCCTGGTTGAGGCTAGATATTCAGCAGAGGAGGCAACTCAGGTCCTTGCCAGCGCAGATCAGCCAGCTTCAGTTGATGGCAAAGAGCCTTCCTCGACGTCTTCCTCTGGCTTGAGTGCTTTTGATGATTCTGAGCAGCCTATAGGAGATGTGTCAGCAGCAGCAGCCGACCCAGCTTTAGAGGAGCAACCATCGATCGTCATTGCACCCAGCTCTTCAGCCGCGTAGGATTAGATATCTTATAGGAGTCTGGGTGTGAGCCGTGTGGTGTAGCATTTTGAGTGGCTAGCTGTCTAGGAGGAGGCCGTGGATGGGTAGTTAGGCATTTTTATATCTTATTTGGCGGATTTCATTAGCTCTTTGTGTTATTTTGATGAGCTTGTTTTCTTTCGATCTTTTAGCTCATTGGAATGCACTTGGTTTTAGTCTAACCTCGTGGTTTCTTGTCTATGGCTCCTTGCGCTATAATTGTTTTGCAGGTTCTTTTGTGCATGTGCGCTCCCGATCTCTATCTATCATGCATTAACCTTTGTCTGTCCAGCGTTCTCCCTCTCTATATGCTTATTCGATGCCATCTTTTTGATGACTAGATGACAAAGGGGGAGAGAGCTACAAAACAGAGGGAGAACAGCGGAGAGCGACGTTTTCAACCCATGGCAAAGGAGAGAAACTCTTGTAAAATTTTTCTAAAAAGTCATCAAGGTAAGGGGGTAAGTGTTCTTTCAAGATGCGTTTTATTCTCTATCTTCTTTTATCTCGTTTGAGCCTGTTTATGAATGCTATGGTTGTCATCAATCACCAAAAAGGCGGAGATTTTCAGCTTCATGACCTTTGAAGTCCCCTAAAAGATATGAATTGATTTTGGTGATTGAATGAACATCATAGGTAACGGTTGTGATTGTAGGTTCCATCTCACTAATTCTACATCAATATGGTGGGCTTCCTCAGTGGATGACAAGGACGATCCTTAGAAGAAGAGTTTTCGGGCATCAAAGAACCAAAGGCTAAGGACAACTAGAGAGTGCATATGAACGCCGATACTACTAAGACGGGTAAGATCATTTGTTTCCTATTGTACAAGTGTTAGAGGGTGTGAATGCTTCTTAGATCAACAGAAATCACTGAAGATAGCAGAGGAAGCGATGTCGAAGACTGAAGATCAAGTTTAGTCGAAGAAGCAGTCACTAGATAGACCAATGGGCCAGAATTTCGGAGTCCAGAGAGAGGTGCTCTCTGGAGTTGCTGCAGAGAAGACACTGGACAGTCCGGTGTGGCAGTCACCAGACAGTCTGGTGAGGTTGAAGCCGAAGTTCTGGTGAAGGTATGTACCGGACAGTCCGGTGTCCTATGGAATGATTCCAGAGAGCGTATTTCCCTGGCCAGCGTGAGGAAAGTGTCACCTGACAGTTCGGTGGTCTAGTCATTGGACAGTCCGGTGATTGCATAAAGCAGTCAGCTTTATGACGTCACGTCTCAACGGTTGTTTCTGGGCTTGGGGCCTATTTAAACAGTGGAGGGGACGTTCTCGCGTGTGCCCTTGATCAGAATTGCTAGAGGAAGCTTGTGAGAAGCCAAGTGACACCACCAAGAGAGCACAACACAAGATTGGAGATCTTTGGTGTTAGTAGGAGAGTGATAGGGAGCATTCATACACTTATAAAGATTGTGAGGCTTGAGAAGAGTGATCTTTACCTATTACTCTTGATGTGGGCAGCCTAGATCGGCTAGGAGTTGGTGTTCGAACTTTCAAGAAGATTGTGAAAGACGACGCGAAGTTTGTACGCTGTTTTGGGTCCCCCGCTCAAAAAGGACACCAAGAGGAAGCGCACGAGCCTTGTAGGCTTGCTCTAGTGCTTAGGTATTGTGCGCGACAGCTGGGCCGTCGGTGACTTCACTACAGGAGTGAAGCCTGTGAGCATCGTTTCGGGAACGAAGAGAGGGACCGAGACTCCGACAGGAGTGATCCAACGAGGATTAGGGGAAGGCGCCTAGCTATCGAGACCTCAGAAAAAATCACTGAGCACTCTCTATCTCTCTCTTTACTCACCGTATTTACTTACCGTTTGAGTAGAGTGATAGAGTGTTCTTTGATTCTTTTTTGTGGCTATCGTGCTAATGCTTGCTTGTTGTTCTTATCTCTCAAAGCATTGTTAGGGGTCTTGACCTACTAGAATTGCATAGGTTTGTTTCCATTGCGATTGAGACTCATAGTTTTAGTTCGTAGCGAATTTAGTCCTATAAGTCCAGCGATTCAACTCCTCCTTCTTAGCGTCCTTGATCCTTACACTTGCCAAGCATTACGTCAACCGAGAGAGTAGCCAAGTTGGCTTAGAAGAGACACGTGACGATGGAGTTGTAGCTTGGCGGCAACATCCTCAAGAGCTTCCTCATGATCTCAATATCATCAATTTTGTTCTTGAGGCCCAAGGCGTTGATCTCTTCCACCACTACATGCAAACGAGAGTAAACACCATTAGCTTTTTCATGTGGTAGCATGGTGATGAAATTATATTTGTTCTTAAAAACAAAGTAACACTCTTCCTTGGCCTCGGAGGAGCCCTCATGGATGTTTTGTAATTGCAACCATATGTCATGCGCGGTACAAGATGCATTAATACTAGAAAAGACATTTTTCGATATGCATCCAAATATGGCATCCTTGGGCTTTGCATTGAATTTAATGAAGAGATGATTAAGTCTCTTTTTCTCATTCGCAGGGTCTTGGATGACAAGCCACGCTTTCCCATCGATTGACATATGGTAGGCTTGCATGCGAGACTTTCAATAAGAGTAATCGTCTCCATCAAACACGGACGGACTCTTCATCCCGTTTGGCATCTTTAGTCAAGGCGGTGAAACTCGAAAATGAGCACTTAGCTCTGATACTACTTGTAAGGATCAAGGACACCGAGAAAGGTTGAATCAGTGGATTTATAGGACTAATTTCACTACGAACTAAAACTATGAGACTCAATCTCAACGGAAGAAATCTTATGCAATTTTAGTAGGCCAAGACACTTAACAATGCTAGTAGAAAGATAAAAACAACAAGCAAGCACTAGCACAATAGCCACCAAGAGAAATCAAAGAATAACCTATCACTCTACTCAAACGGTAAGTAAATGCGGTAAGTAGAGAGAGAGAGTGCTCAGTGATTTTTTTCCGAGGTCTCAAAAGGTAGGCGCCTTCCTCTAATCCTCGTTGAACCACTCCCGTCGGAGTCTTGGTTTCTCCCGCCGTTCCCGAAACGATGCTCACAAGGGTACGCTTTACTCTTGGAGTGAAGTCACCGGCAACCCGACTGTCGCACACAATACCCAAGCGCTATACAAGCCTCTAAGGCTCGGGCGCTCGCTCTTGGTGTTTCTTTCGAGCGGAGGACTGGAACCGCGTATAAACATGGCGTCGTCTTTCACAATATCCTCGGAAGCTCGATCACCGACTCCTAGCCGGTCTAGGCTGCCCAAACCAAGAGTAATAGGCGAAGATCACTCTTCTCAAGGCCTACGAGCTCTAAAAGTGTATGAATGCTCCCTATCACTCTCCTACTAGCACCAATGTTTTTTCGTCTTATCTTGTGCTCTCTTTATGGTGTCCTTTGGCCTCTCACAAGTTTCCTCTAGCAGTTTAGACTTCAGGCACATGGCAAAACGTCCCCCTCCATGTTTTAAATACGCTCCAAGCCCAGAAACAACCGTTGAAATGTGATGTCATAAAGCTGACTGCTTTTTGCAATCATCGAACTTTCCGGTGATTGGACCACCGGACTGTCCGGTGACCCTTTCCTCCGCTGGTCAGGGAAAACACCCTTTCTAAAATCCATTTCATAGGACACTGGATTGTCCGGTGCATACCTTCACCGTACTGTCCGGTGACTTTCACTTTTGGACTCCCAGAGACACCTTCTTTGAACTTTATTTTTTGGCACATCGGACTGTCCGGTCACTGAACCGATGAACTATCCGGTGACTGCTCCACCTCGACTCCAGAGAGCACATCTCTCTGAACTAGCTTCTCTAGGACAAGGATAGTCCGGTGACTGCAACATCAGCTAGACTTGAGCTTCGATCTTTGACTTCGCTTCTTTTGTCATCTTCAGTACTTTCTCAGGATCTAAAGAGAATTTACACCCTTTAACACTTGTATGAAAGGAGACAAATGACCTTACCTTACTTAATAGTACCGGTGATCTTATAGACTCTCTAGCTAGTCCTTAGCCTTGGTCCTCCGACGTCCGAAAACTCTTCTTGGGATCGTCTTTGTCATCCATTGAAAAAGCCCATCATGTTGATGTAAAATTAGCGGGTAAAACCTATAATCACAACCGTTACCTATAGTGTTCATTCAATCACCAAAATCAATTTATACCTTTTAGAGGACTTCAAAAGTCATGAAGCTAACACATATACAAGATTTTATTTGTTATGCTCTACTTGCACGCCGGTGGGTTGTAATATTCCAATGCTTTTGTTACGATGTTTGTAGACTATTTAAATTCACTTCACTTTGTTTATCCGAAGCTGAGCACGGGCATCAAACTAGTTTGTTTTAAAATTAATACTATTGGAAGAATAAATTTAACATAAAATTGCGCTAAATTATTTGTCCCAATAATATCAATTTGTTACTTTTTTATTACATTTTTATTATGTTTTTTCCCTTTTATCACTAAATTTAACAACAGGTATTTATGTCATCATTTATTACGTTTTTTTACCTTTTATCACTATTACTCTATTTTTATGTGCTGATGTTTTCATTTGTGGCCACCACGTATTTTTTTTCTTATTTTCATGTAAGTTCACATTTGAAACACAGAAATTTCATATGAATCATACAGATATTTTTACAGGAATTAGTTTAATTTTACAAAAAAAATATAAATTAAAAAAATTCCATATTACAAACATGACCTAAATTTAGTTTTATAATACAAATGTGGATTGCTTTTTCTGAAATTGTGCTGTGATAATATTTACCTTATAATGGTAACGCAGGATGGTATGTTCTCATTGAAGAGCTTTCACCATTCCTGGTGGCATTTATTTGTTATATAGTATAATGAAAAATTCAAAGTTACACATTTTTAGTTTGGCACTCCATCTTGTGATTGAGAAAGTGAAAATCATTTATTCATAATTACCACGTGATATAACCATCAAGTTCGATCTTATTTCACATGACAGCAAAGCAAACATCTTTAAGAAAAAGATAAAAACAGTAACCATGTTTGTGGCTTGTCATTTCACTGATCTCCGTTCACTGCCAGGCTCGCCGCCGTAGGCCATCTTCCAGCCTCGCAGCACCCACACGACGCGGAAAGCGCTCCTCTTCTCTCTCCATAAAGGCCGCGAGGCACCCCCACGTCTCCTTCCCCCGCCGCCCAAGTGCTGGATCGCCTACCGTGACCACTCCCCGCGTTCCACGCACCACCTGCCCTCTCATCTCACTCACGCTCCACCGGCAGGATGCACTCCATGTCGCTCTCCACCACCTCCGCCGCCACCGCCGTGGCGTGCCTCCTCCTCGCACTCGCCGCGGCCAGCGCGGGCGCGGCCTCGTCCCCGGCGCCGGCGCCTGCGGTGGACTGCG
>BCLF01000257.1:19652-61459 GCA_001602275.1 Zoysia japonica
CGCGGGCGCGGCCTCGTCCCCGGCGCCGGCGCCTGCGGTGGACTGCGCCGCGGCGGCCGCCAGCCTGGCCAACTGCCTCGACTACGTCTCGCCGGGTAGCACGACGACCCGGCCTAGCAAGACGTGCTGCGGGGAGGTGAAGGCCGCCGTGGCCAACCCCGCGCTCGTCGACTGCCTCTGCGCCGCCATGGGGTCCAAGAACCTCCCCATCCCCATCGACATGAAGCGCGTGCTCGCTCTCCCCGGCGCATGCGGCGCGTCCAACGCCGCCTTCAGCAAGTGCCACTGTGAGTGCTGATGATCCTCTGCTTCTTCTTCCTGGCCTTTCTTCGCCGCGGTGTTTTTAACGCATCTTTCCTCTGTGTAAAAACTTATCACCAGTACTATATATAATGATTAATTGAAATTTTTTTAATCCCCTCACTTAGATCGTAGTGTATTTTGGGTTATTTCACTGTTTTTGCTTCGATTTCTGTTCATGGGCCGGGGTGGTAAGGTGCTCCTCTGCTAACAATTTTATCTTTGCTTTGCTTGCTTGCAGTTGCTGGGGGTGCTCCTACCAAAGGTAACTCTTCTCTCTTAAGGACGTACTTGCATTCCATTGATCTCGGTATTAAGACATTCCTTTACATCAAGAACGAATTGTAGGGACAGTTGGTGCATAATACTAGACAAGGATTGTGCTTCATAAAGCCCTTTTTTTGGCCTTTGTTTGTTTAGATCTTTTACAGTAGAGTGAACACAACTTTAACCCCAAAAAAAAAACCCTTAATTTTAGCTGTTGCAGATCACAGAACAGATCACTACGAAAATTGTCTTTTTCTTTCTGCTAAAAAAAGGTGACCCATGCAGAACAAAAAAGGTGGTGTTCTGTCACATGGGTGGTGTTCCATTTGCTTCACGGGCATGTCGTAAATGGGTCAGCTACAGTGTTCTTTCCCCGGGAAACAACGAATTCTATATTCAGTTAGTGTCGTACCTTTGCGAGTAAACATCGCATGTGCGCAGCCAGCCAGACGATTTTAGGCGGACGCATACGAGTTTAAAAATAACTTTTAGGATGCAACCACACGATCGCTAAAGAAACTTAACACATGATTTGGGTAAAGGAAGTGTGCGTCGTTTCCGTTGTCTAAAACAACAATGGTTCTTCCTAGCACAAAATACTCTGAGGCTAGCATCCTAGCCTGGAACATTTCACTATTGTTTGATCTCAACGTGACACTTAGATCGTCGATCATGCTTCAAAAGGGCCATTACTTAATTCCTAGAGCCCTGTACCAGTTGTTGTTGTTTTTACTGTAGTCACGGGCACAGATCATCATGTCACGGGAGCACTCAGGTTGGCATCAAAGCATACGCCCAACGTTTGAATGCACAGCCACATTTTGAAGGTCCTAGCAGGACACCCCGGAGAATTTCGGCTTCGGAGGTCACGCCGTGACCATACCAGCCACCAAACTTGTGTGATGTTGATCTGTGAAGTCACGCCGAAGTGGAGGCGAGCACTAGACGTCCTTGATTAGTCGTCCTCGTCGTGCTGTTGGGGGGTGGCGGGGAATGGACGGGTTGCTTTCCACTTGTACTAGTGGTTCGATGTGGACAGATCTTGGAGCCAACGAAACTGACATAGGCCGTGTGTGGATCTAATATGTTCTAGTAGTACTACTATAGCCTCCTCCAAAACATCAATGTCACATACTGCGTTGTTGGTACTAAAATACTATCTTCACTTAAATCTCTGGCTATTCTAACTGTCCCCTGTAACTGCAGCCCCTTCACCATCCGCAGGAGGCCCAGCCAGCGGCGGCGGCGCGACGGCGGCGCCGCCAGTTCCCGCCGCGGCAGTAGCAAGTTCCCCGGTCACGGCGTCCGCTCTCGTGGCCGCCGTGGCGGCTCCTCTGCTCGCGTACTGCTACCTTTCCTGAGCGCCTCTGCCTTGTGCGCTGCGGCGTGCGGGCTGGGTGACGCACTGTGGTGCCGTGATTCAGTTACTGCCCTGTTCTGTTCTTCGGATTGGCTTTGAGTTTATGAGTTATAGTATGCAGGATTCGTTGTCGTTGAGCTTTTTCTAGGGTGTGGCCTACTTGTCGTGGTTTACTGTTGACTGGATCCAGATGTTAAGAGGCAGTGTCGCCAGTTTATCAAATGTGTCATGATACGGACATGTTAGTTATTGTCTGCTTACTACTGAAATCGCTTTACAAAGAGTACGGCAAACGGGCTGGGCGGCTACGTAGCTTAGCCTAAGGAACACTGAGGCCATGAAATTCGTTCCCTTTTCAGGTGGTTTGGGCCCGCCTTGCTGGATCATCGCCATTGTACCGCGACCTCAACGGGAAGGTCGGATCAGAAACCACCAAAAATAAAAAAATCTGACGCTTTACTTTTTTTTACGGTAATAATTACCTTTTTTTTACTGAAAACTGATAAGTTTATTTAAATCAAACCGCAGCAGTAAAGTTAAAAACCGTGAAAACTGAACGATTTATCACGGTTTTTTAAAACCTCAAGTCTGATGTGAGTCTCTGCGAAAAAAAATTCCTGAGGACGGTCCGCACCGCGCACGCCTGAAGACCCTATCTGGATTTGTGCCTCGTGGGTTCCCCGGCTGATCGAACGGATAGCACTGTAGTCAGTTATCTCTCTCGCGCAGCTCCCCCAACAAGCTAGCTCGGCTTGTTCCCAAATCGGCTCCAAAATATGTCGGCTCGCTGTGGCCTTTTGCCTTGATCCAAAAACATCACCATCCGGCTCGATCCCAAATCGGGTGCCCACGCCTCGCTGCCGACGCCTTCGACTTGCTCGCCGTAGCCTTACTCCTTGCTCCCAAATCATTTCCGTCCGGCTCGATCTCAAATCAGGTGGCCGCGCCTTGCCACCGCGTGGCCCGCCGCCTCACCACCGAAGCAAATAACAGAGTTCTGTGAGGTTTTGATAATCGATCGACACAGTAAAATTTACGTAATCAAAGAGAGTATCAATGCGTTCTTTGTATTCAAAATAGGCTAGACTACTAAAGACTCGAGAGTTTAACTAGTTCGAGCCACCGGTGAAGCGTAATACCTTTCGTCCAGAAGCGAGAGAAATCAAATCATATGAACTTAAAAACACAAGTACAACGACGGAAAGGTCTTAGCTCGAGTCAAAAATCCTAGCACGCGTGGGTGAATGTGGTTACAGTGAAATGGCTTGAATCTAACTTATCTTATATAAGACTCCCTATTACCTCTTTATATAGGGGTTGAACCAGGGTCTTCAACTTGACGTTTACAGAACTTTCTAGCCCTTCGCCAGGTGGGACCTCGATCGACATCTGAGTTGGTCGCCTGATGCCCGCTGGCGCCGGAGCAGATTGTCAATGTCCTTTATACGTTCTTTGTCCAGTCGTAGGAGACAAACGACACTTTTCCATTTCGCTTTACCGTTCGCAGGGATGCTTTACCGATTGTCTGATTGCTTTACCACCTTCTAGAACACTTTTCCTTCGATAAGGTTGCTTTACCTACTGCTGTATGTTGTCAGGAATATCTGTGCTTGACAGGTGTCGATGGCTAAGGCGGTGGCCGACCCTCGAGGGTCAAGTAAAAGCGTTGGCTTCTAGCCGTTAGCTGGTTGAGTTTTGTCGTCGTGCGGGCCCGACCTTTCGGTGGCCGGGTTGTGGTATCCGAACGGTTCTTACCCCCAGGGGTCGAGACATTCTTGGCGCGACGCGGTCCTCCGTGGGCCGCAGGTTGAATAGTGGGCCGTAGCCCATAGCTGGGCCTTCGTACTCACTCCGGGTCCAAAGTTACCCGGTGTGTATGATCCCGACAGTAGCCCCCGAGTCCTGCGCCGTTTGCAAGTCTTTGTTGAGGCGGCACGGGGCTGATCTTTGATGGTTGTCTATCGTCGATGCCGGATCCTACGGGTGCGCGCAAGCGTGCTGGTAGGGTGCAGCCCGCGAGCTCCCGGGCGATCCGAAGGGTCAGTCGGGGGGTTGAACATCTTGCCTTCGACTTCGATCATCGATGATTGATCCTATGGGGGCGCATGCGCGCGCCCGTAGGGCGGAGGCCCCGAGCCCCCAGACGATCCGAGGGCTCAGTCGGGGGTTAAGTTTGCGAGATCAATATATTCGATCATCGGGGTCAGTTGAAACTGACTTTCGTCGTCAATCGGTCGTTGGGTTAGATGCCTAGATTGAGCCAATCGGATCCTTCATCTCATGATAAGCATCGCGCCTAGGTCGGGCTGGACGGGTCGGCCGTTTCCCATGATCAGTGCCCTAGGTCTGTGAGGTTCAATCTCACGGCGTTGATGACAGATGTCGGTAACGGTTCCGAAGATCGTACGGCTCCGCTGCCTCCACGTGGACGGCGGATAACATGTCTAAGAATTGTAACCGTCGGTCGATTCTGGACGGTCGAACGATTTTGATCGAACGGCGGTGTGAGAGTGACGGTTTGCGTGTGCGCGTCCCATCAACTGGCGCCTGTCATCCATTGACTGGCGTGTCAGACTGGCGCACATCACCTCCATCGTGGTGGAGGTGGCGCCCTGTCCCACCTGTTAGTGAATAGGGTGCCGGTGCGGCGGGTGCGCATCATAGCACATGCTCATGATGGCGCAGTTATTGTGCCATCGCGTCGTCGATAGTGGGGGTGAGAAACGTTCACCCCTGGTTGTCTTTAAAAGGAGGTGCGGTGGATTTGAAATTCTTCGGCTCTTCCATTGTCTTCGCCTCCAAGCTTCCTCACACTAGTTTGCTTTCGCGTCCAGAGCTCGTCGTTTTCGTTCTCGTCGCCGCTGCGTTCGTTTCGGCGGCCACCGTGATCATCTTCGCCGTCATCGTCTCCGCCTTCGCCGTCATTGTCGTCATTGTCATGGAAGCCGCCTGGAGGCCGTCCGCTGTTTCGTAGGGGGTGCTCAAGTCGTACCACGACGCCGGCGTGTTGCCGTCGAAGGAAGCCGGCGAGTGGGAAGCGGTGTAGAACCAGGAGGTGACGGCGCTGTCGAAGAGGAAGATCGTGAGCTTTGTCGCTTTTCATGAGCATGGGCTGCGCTCCCGGGCTCCTTCTTCCGCACGCTAATGCTCCACTACGGCGTGTGCCTCCACCACCTTAACCCCAACAGCATCCTCTAGATCACGATCTTCATCATGCTCTATGAAGCGTACCTAGGGGTCGATCCGAGCCTCGGGCTCTGACGCTACTTCTTCCAGGCCAGTCAGTTGCTCCGGTGTTGTCCGATAGGTCGGTGGCACCGTGATTATGCTCCGAAGCACCCGAGGCGAAGGAGTACATCAAGGTGTCGCTGAAGAAGTCGCTGAAGGGTTGGCACGATAGGTGGTTCTACATCAAGAACGCCGCCCCTAGTCTCCCGGCTTTCCGCAATGCATCGGCTGAGGCGACCGATATTTAGAAGATGAAGGTGACGGCCGAGGAGAAGAATGGGTTGAGGCCGTTGCTGCAGAAGATCAGACGGCTGCGGGACAATGCGGGACAAGGGACTGAACAGCGCCGCTGTCATCGCCACCTTGGTGCCGCGTCGGGTTCAGCCGCTCCGCATCCGGGCCCATCCCACGAATGGCTATGAGGGGAAGGACGATGCCACCTGGGAGGTGGTCGGGATGAAACTGATTGACAAGGAGGTCATTCAGCGAGTCGACAGGCTGCTCGAGGGAGACATCACCGATGAGGTGACCAAGGGATCGTAGCCCCTTGACAAGGATCATCCGACCCTAGTGAGTTGCTTTCCCTTGTTTCTGTTGTTTGGATTCAGAAAGTAGCTCGGGTTGGATTGTAGATAGAAGTCGAAGACTTAGCCGTTGTCGTCGTTGTAGGCCCTGTCGGGGGCCGCGCCCGGCTCTGTGAACGTGGTCGGGATAAGCGCGGTGGGTGTGTCCCCGGCCAAGAAAAATAAGGCCATCAAGAGATGGCGCGCCGTGGGCTCGAAGTCGTTTCCCGCCTGCAGTTCGGCTGCTACAGCGCTGACTGCGCGGCCTGCTCAGAGGCTAGCCGGGGCTCCTCCGGTCGGCGCCCTCTCAGCTACGAGCGCAAGGTCGAGGGTTCCGACCCTGACTTTCGGAACCACTGCACTGCAAGCGACGGCTCTGGTTGACATCGGAAGCTCGACGTCATTCGAGGACGTGATCCCGCCCCTGACCAAAAAAAACAAGGACCGAGAGGTCAGAGAGTGTTGAGATCGACTTCGAGATCGTGGCGGCAGCCGCCAAGGTCCAAGTGGCAGAGACTGGAGCGGTCCAGCTCTCGAGTGCGGGCCAACCGACGCTTCCCCGGACTCAGAGGATTTTGATGCGCCAGTCGAAGGCGTAAGTACCTGCATCTTTAACTTAGATGTGAGTATTATTGAATCAGTTCATTTCTGACCTATCTGGAGGTACAAAGGCCTCCGTCGTCGATCGCCGCTATGCACCCAGCCGTGACCGTCGCAACGTCGACGTCCGAGGACGCCAGCGGAGGAGCTGACACTGGCGCCAATATCGCAGCGCATGCGATGACGCCGCCTCCGACGATCGAGGCTCAAGATCCACCAACCCTGGGGGTCAGCGACATGCTGCCGTTGCCGCCTCCCCTGACTGTCGCCGCTGAAGCTCAGGAGGAGGTGTCAACCAAGGCCTAGGAGGAGGCAGCCGCCAAGGCCCAAGAGGAGGCGGCCACTAGGGCTTAAGGGGAGGCGGCCACCAAAGCCCAGGAGGAGGTAGCCGCCAAGGTCCAGGAGGAGGCGGCCGTTGAAGAAGAGAGGGAGGACTCCTCTTCAGCTCCCGATACCGGGAGGAGGTCAAGTTGATGGAGGTCGAGGACGAACCCACACCGTCCCTGACCGCTTTCGCCGAGTGCCCGAGGGGATCGTCCTCGCCCTTGGTTCACGAGGAGCATGCCGGCCAAGTCTTGCCCGCCGCTTCCGAAGGCTTGCGAGAGTTGAGCGAGATAGCCGCCGAGAAGCGGTCGGAGGTTCCCCTGGCTGACCCGACCGAGGGTTTGTAGAGGCCAGCTGTGGAAGAGGTCGGCGGGCTGTCAACGAGCGTGGTCCCGACCGACACGAGCGGAACCGCGGGAGAGGCACAGAAGGGAGGAGGGACCGAGCTGGCCATGACGTCGATGATGCCATCGTCTGCCATGGCGGCACCCGACTCCTCAGCCTCTGACGCGCAAAGGTCGAGGAAGAGAGGCGATCTCCCACACGAGGCCGTGGTTGGGGCATGGAACTTCTACGACGACCGGCTGGCCAGGATCCATCGCTTCAACTTTGCGATGGCTTCCGGCCTCCACCAGCTGCTCGGCATCACAGAGGAGTGCCGAGATCTTTTCGACGACCCGTACCTGATAGAGTGTCTGGTAAGTTTTTGAACACTTAAGGTTTTTAGTCGAACAAGTTCGTCGAGGTGTTGAGTGTCGTTGGTCGCAGGCGAATCTTGCTACCGCAGTGGGTTAGCCGCCTCGAGGCTACGCCCTGCAAATGGAGGTCGATGCTCTTCGGGCGGAGCTAGAGCAGGCGAGGGCCGGTCGCGACGCGTCGAGGGACTCCACGATGTGGCTGCACCACCAGCTCAACGCCGCCCGGGAGTCGAGCCGCATCTCCCTCGACGAGGCCAATCGGGCGTGGTTGGACGCTGTGTGTGACACCCTGTATTTTCACAACAATAGAAGAATTCAGTTGGATGAGTGGGATTCAAAATTTTGGAAATGACCTCAATAATTTTTGAAACAATTCAAGTAAATTTTGAAATTTTCAAATTTGAATTGGAACTTCAAAGTCCGAGTTCAAAATTTTGAAAGAAAGTTTGTGAAATAAATTTTCTCTGAAAATATTTGCAAAGACTTGAATTGAGGAAATTTTTGTAAAATTTGATTTGAAAGGTAAATGGCCCAAATGAAATATTTCCTTTAACAATGATTACCTGTTTTAAAAATTTTATAGAATAAAATTCATTTAGATTTTGAACTTGGGCCCAAAATAAAAGTTGTTCCTCTCCAAAAGTTCTATCACTCTGCAAACTTTCAAAATTTTTAAAGCTCGAAAAGTTTGAATTTCGCACCAAAATCAGCAAGCAGTTTTTGGGAGAAAAACTTGGAAAAAAAAAGATAAATCCCCGTGGGCCCCGCCAGTCAACCTCACTATGAGTCTTTCTTCTACCTCTGGCTGCCACGGCAACCCTCCAGCTGCCCTGCCCTGCGCGGTTCTTCCATGCCTGCGCGTCACAATTCCTTCGACATGTCCCTTTCTAGTAAATGCGAGCGAGCTGGTTCAACCCCCCCCCCCCCCCCCCCCCCCCCCCCCCCCCCCCCGGCCGAGCTCCTCTCTCTCTCTCTTTCATTTCTCTCCCGGCCACCATTGACGCCACCTCTCTGTCCCATCGTGGAGAGCTCCGATCGGGCCAACTCTGATCCCCATTCTTAAACGGGGAAGTGCGCCTTCTCCCTCTCCCACTCTCTATCACCGCAGCCCGCCTCCTCTCCCACCGAACGCGCCGGATTTTTAACTTCCTCCAAATTTTCGGAGTTTTGAAGCTGCCGGTGAAATCCGGCCAAATTAAGTGTGCCCGGGTAGTATTTCCTCGATTGTTCTTCGATATGAGCAGTTGATAGCCGTGCTAACCTCCCACGCTTGGTAATCGGCTGAGTTTTGCAACCAATTTGCTGCAGATCGAAGATTCTTCGACGCCGTTCACCGAAGGCCGAACTACCCCGCCGACGACAACACTGATGTAGTCTTCCCCAACGCCAGCGAACCCCCATGCCGTTGTTACCTGCACCACGGCGAAGCAACCAGGCCAACTCTCAATGGTTTTGGTCCATTCGTTGAAGCTCCCACCCTCGCTGGACGTCGCCAAGAGCTGCCCTTCGCCGACGAGCCCCTTCCACGGCCCTCCTCGACGTCGACGACCACCGTGCCGGTCATCCTCGCACCGTGGGCGAACTCTAGACGCTTGAAACCCATCTTTTCGTCCTCGTTTCCGGCCGCGTGGCCTCGCCGAATGAGTTCCTGTGCCGCCCGCCGCCACCGACCTTGCTCTGGTGAGAACCACACGCTGGCAACACCTCCAGTGGGTCTGCATTCCTTCAGTGATCATTTTGGTGCCTAGTTGTCCGAGTTCCAGTGCTGTGGGCGCCGCCCCGGCGAGCTCCGGCCGCCAGCCATGGCTGCCGCCTACGAGGGACCCGAGCTCCCCTGGGATTTCCTGTGGCCGGGCGATCCCGTGTGGCTCAACCCCATGTGGCCACCCTGTGGCCTGCGCCTAAATGGGCCAGACCTGCCGCTCAACCGTGTAGCGGGTCTTGTATGGCTGGATTTTTATTTTTTTTCCCGAAACAATTTATTTAATTTATCAGAAGTCAGTTTAAACTTGTAAAACCCTTAGAAACCTCATCCTAACTCTGAAAATTGCAAAACAAATTTTGTTAGGATCCTCTAAACTAGAACCATATTCTCAAGCTAACAAATTTTCATTTTATTCAGATCATACAATATTTCATTAATACATTATCATTATTCTTTGTCATGATAAAATCTTGAAAAATTCTCTTTCCTGTTTATTTAAATAAACTTGATTATTCTGCAAAGTTCCATGTTTTATTTCATCAAAATAATTTTATAAATGTTTTATTGTGTTTAAACGGTGTTTAATTCAATGTAAATTCATTTGAGTTCAATAAATTCTAAAAAATTGCCAAAAAATTATTTTATAACCTCTCTGATGTTTTGGACAAATTAAAGTATACTTTAAGCTTTCAAAAATCTTTTTAAAGGAATTTTATAACTATATTTACTAGTTTTTTTTTAAAAAAATAATAAACTATCATCGCATGTGCATACTCCGGCACTTATGTGTATCATTTCATGTTAGGAGCCGAGGTAACTGAGAAGGAGTTCGACGACGTTCTGTTCGCCGGGGAAACTAACTTTCAGCAAAGCCCAGACAAGCCCTGGTGCATTAACCCTATTTTTAATATTTTCAGTTTATCACTGTGTATGGTTAGTACTGTAATGTGCATTAGGTTTTTAGGAGTTAATTGAAAACGTAGCTTGCATGATAGCACCTTTCCCCTGTTAATGGTATTTGGTACGGGTACCTCGATGTAGAGCTAGGCTTATTACTATAGTTACGGTAGAAGTCGAGTGATTGGCAATTCACTCGCGGGCTATAGGTGGTTACCTTGAATTTGGAAGTATTACAGGAAATGATGAGGATGGTCTAGTTTATCACAAGAAATGATAAGTTGAGACTAGGCAAGGAAGTATAGGATGGCAACAGGAGAGGAGTCATGTGTGCAGTAGCCCTGTCTGTGTCGGTTAAGGATTGTACCGTTGTCAGCTCTATTGAGCAAGTTTGAACAGTACTGATTACATACTGGGGAAAC
Source organism: Zoysia japonica (assembly GCA_001602275.1). Classification (NCBI taxonomy): domain Eukaryota; kingdom Viridiplantae; phylum Streptophyta; class Magnoliopsida; order Poales; family Poaceae; genus Zoysia; species Zoysia japonica. The sequence goes on from BCLF01000257.1 coordinate 30,017, forward strand.
AGGACCCAGAAAACCGATGTAACTTGAATGCAGCATTGTGCGGACGTGATGCTACCTTTGGTTTTGGAGGCGCTATGGGGAGAGATAGCAAAAGGGGCAGTACCTCACGAATCACGTCCGAACGTGGATTGCGTGTAGGCCCTTTTGCCCAGGTTGGTAGCAGCGGACCGACAATAAGATAGTCTTGTGAATGGTTGCCATGTGCGGTTTTTGGGAAGCGCATACGTGTCGTGTAATCAGGTTTCTTCAGCTGGATATAAATTGATTATAATTGCTGCTCCTCACAGTAACGAGTACCACTTGTTTCAGTGCGTCACATAGTAGTAAGTGGATTAAGAAATGAATGAGGATGTTAATATAATTTTCATGTTACATTTATCATAAATTGTTTGGCAACCTTGTTCGATGTAGATTATAGTGTAAATTAAATTTACATTTTTGGCACAACTTAATTCACTGCTAAAATTTGAAAGTAAAGATTTACTATTAGCGCTGCTTTTTACCAGCTAGGCATCCCTGTGAGTCAGCCTTATCATATTCCTTAGAGTCGGCTGTAGTTGGTCATGTTGACGGGTAAGACTTGCTAAGCATTTGAGTGCTCAGGGCTTGGCTCTTTGTTGTTTTTGTTACAGGTGTGTTTCTCTCTCCATCTACAATTCCAATGGAAGTCATGCTTGCCACCTTGTGTTGTTGGGGTGTGCTGCTAGAAGGTGCATCGTATGGGCTCGATGCATTCTTGCTTAAACTTCTAGATTCTCTGGTAATTTATCTCAGGTTGTCGCTTTCGCGCCTTTAAAATCTTTATTTTATAATTTAATCAACAGTTCTTCATATATTTTATCGTGCTTGAGTTGGACTGTTGGTCCTCGCTTTGTCGAGTGACACCCGATAAGATCCTGGAGGTCAATAGATCTTCTCTTTTCGATGGGCGGTCTGTCACAATGTATCGGCGCGATCCGAGATCCAGAAGCTTGCCTCTGACCTTGCCTCTGCGCGGGAGACAATTGTACCTAAGTTAATTCATAACTTTTGAGTTTTACCGTTTGAAGGTCGGGGTCGGATTTCGACTGGGAACTTGCTGTTTGTACAGAGCTTCGGAGGCAGGTTGTCCAGCATGACGCGGAGGTGCAGCGCCTCAAGGATCTTCGGGCACCCTCCTTCGGAGCCAGTGAGGTTGCTGAGAGTGCCGCCAGGAGGGCCGAGGAGGAGCGTTGCCGAGCCTTCGAGCAGCGAGACTTGATCAACTCGGAGCGAATCGTCGCTGAGACCGAGATCGAGCGACTGACGGAGGAGCTACAGGCGACGCAGCAGGCCGCCTTCGAGGTCTAAGAGGCGCGTCTAGCCGGGGGGGGGGGCGAAGATCGCCCAGCTCCAGGCGGAGTGGAGCGAGGCCAAGGGCCTTGTTGAGTCTGTCGCAAAGGAGCGAGATGGTAAGTATTTTTACCTTTTTGGTTCTCTAAGTCATTGTGGGGATCGGTCGTTTGACAATGTGTTTGCTGTAGCTCTGGTTGGCGAGCTTCGACCCTTGAGATCCGCAGACCGATGTCTTCTCGAACAGATCTTTGCCAGCGTACACGAGAACTCCCTCTCGACGGAGTTCATGGCGCACATGCTGCAGCAGCTCTCGGGGATCATTGCCGTTGAGTTGATGAGGGCGCTTGAGGACGGGGCCTCGTTGGCCCTGGCGCTGACCCGCTCCCACTATCCAAACGCTGACTTCGGCCGGATCGTGGAGGGGTTCGCCTTCGGGTTGTCAGAGGAAGAGATGAGGGCGCTCAAGGCCGACATGCAGCCATTGGCGCGGGAGGTCGTCACCGACTTCAACAGGCCAGAACTTCTTCGGGAGTGGTTCGGTCACCAGCCTCACGTGCAACAGCGGCGTCCTTAGTTACCTGTAGGAAGCTTGCAGCAATATTTTGTATCTGACTGTGTAATGAACACTTTAGATGATGTGTAAATACGCAAGTTTTTGACCCTCTTCTGTGTTTCATATTTTTGCACTCAGCGTTTTTTGAGTTCCAATGGGCGTTGATCAAGTGACTGGGTCGAGTATAGCTCGTAGGGTCCAGTGTTGGGCTCCATACAGTCGTAGAGCATCACCAACGCCGAATCGGATTGTTAGCTGCGAGGAAAACCTAAACGAGAGTGCTTTCGCTACTTAGCACATCCGAGGGTCGATCGCGAAGCTCGGCGCGAATCGGAGGGGTCGAGCCCCGAGGAAACCAGGTGAGGCGCGGAGCCTTAACGCAAAAGACTAAGGCACAGAGCCTTAGCACGAGGAATCGAGGTGCGAGGCCTAAAAACGAAGCACGAAGGGGTCGGACGATCCGACCCTTAGACAGGGACACTGAGAGTAGCCCCCGAGTAGGCCACGCTTCGCCGTCCAAAGTAGTTAGGCAAGTAAAAATGAGATGTGCACAAAAAACTTAGCTGATTTTATTATGCATAAAAACGAGGCAAGTTCTCGATATTCCAGGTGCGGGCTAGCTCTTTGCCGCCTTCGGTTGCCAGTTTATAGGCGTCGGGCCTTAGGACTTGTTAGACTACATAGGGTCTCTCTCAGGGTGGAGGCAACTTGTGAAGGTCGGTCTTGTCCTGCACCCTCTTGAGCACAAGGTCTCTGACGTTGAAGGCCCGACTCTTGATGCATCGAGCATGTAGTCGTCGTAGGCTCTGCTGGTACTTGGCCAATCGTAGGATCGCCACATCGCGTGCTTCGTCTAGCTATTCCAGGGCGTATTGCCGCGTCGCTTCCGTCCTTTCTTTGTCGCAGGTTCGGACCCTCGGGGAGTCGTAGTCGAGGTCGATCGGCAGCACGGCTTCTGCCTTGAAGGTCATGAAGAAGGGAGTAAACCCCGTGGTTCTGTTGGAGGTCGTTCGTAGTCCCCACAACACGGATGGGAGTTTCTTGACCCACCGTCCGGCCGCTTGCCTGACGGAATCATAGATCCGAGGCTTCAACCCTTGGAGCACCATTCTATTGGCACGCTGAACCTGACCGTTGGTCCTCGGATGGGCCAAGGAGGCGAAGTTGAGTTGGATATGGTACTCCTCACAGAATTCCTGAAAGACTTGGCCGGTAAACTATGTACCGTTGTCGGCGATGATGGAGTGTGGGACTCCGAAATGGCAGATGATGTCGCGGATGAACACGATGGCTCAGCCGGAGCTGATGTAGGGGACCGGCTTGGCCATGATCCACTTTGCGAACTTGTCGACGACGACGAAAAGGTCGGTGAAGCCCCGAGTGCTGGTCGGAAAGGCCCGAGGATGTCGAGACCCCAGACCGCAAAGGTCCAAGTGATCAGAATCGTCTGGAGTTCATGGGCTAGCAGATGCAACTGTCGAGCGTAAAACTGACAGCCTCTGCAAGAGCGAACGAGCTTCTCGACGTCGAAGACTGCCATAGGCTAGTAGAACCCTTGGCGAAAAACTTTCCCGACTAGGGTCCTCGGGGCGGCATGATGTCCGCATATGCCCGAATGAATATCGTCGAGGAGATGGAGACCCTCCACCTGAGGGATGCAGCGCTGAATAACGCGGCTGGGACTCCGCTTGTAGAGTTCATCGTCGATGATGATGTAGGCTTTGGCTTGGCGTGAGACCCGTCGGGCTTCGTTGGTGTTGGCTGGAAGAGTGCCGTCTTGGAGAAAAGGAAAGATGTCCTGTGACCAGTCAGGGATGACGGTCATAACCTTCGCTTCGGGGGTCGGAGCTTGCTCGCCGAGTGCCGCCTCGACCTGGGGGTCGGCGGCATCATCTTTGAGCTTGATCGTTGGCTTGGAGAGGACCTCGAGGAAGATGTCGTCGAGGACCGGATCTCGCCCTGAGGCCATTCGAGCTAGGTTGTCGGCTGCTTTGTAGAACGTGATGGAGCTCGAGCCCGTCGAACTTGCATTCAAGCTTGCAAACTTCTTGGCAGTAAGCCTCCATCTTGGGGTCTCGGTAGCTTGATATCTTCATGACTTAGTTCACGATGAGCTCAGAGTCACCCTTGACGTAGAGCCATTGGATGCCAAGCGTTATGGCCACTCGGAGGCCATGGAGTAGAGCTTTGTACTTGGCGGTGTTGTTGGAGACAAGGAAATAAATCTGCAAGATGTACCGGAACTTGTCTCCCTTGGGGGAGACAAGGACAACACCAGCCCCCGAACATCTCAGCCTGCAGGAGCCATCGAAGAACATGGTCCCGTGCTCAAAGTCGGTGGGGGCCGGCGGCTCTTGAGCTTCGGTCCACTCGGAGATGAAGTCGGTGAGGGTTTACGATTATATGGTTTGCCAAGGCACGTAGGTGATGTCGTGGCCCATGAGCTCCATAACCCACGTGGCGATACGCTCGACCACGTCTTTACCGTTGATGATTTCCCCAAGTGGGAAACTCGTCACCACTCGGATAGAGTGGCTATCGAAGTAGTGGCAGAGCTTGCGGCTGGTGATGAGGACGGTGTAGAGCATCTTCTATACCTGAGTGTAGTGAGTCTTGGCATCGGCTAATACCTCACTGATGAAGTAGACGGGCCGCTGGACCTTCAAAGCCTGGCCTTCCTCCGACCGCTCGGCCACGAGGACGGTACTGACAACCTTTGCAGTTGCGGAGATGTAGAGGAGCAGTGGCTCACTAAGGGTCGGAGAGGTTAGGACCGATGGGTAGATAGCATGGTCTTGAGTTGCTCGATTGCTTCCTAGGCCTCGACGGTCCAAGTGAAGCGATCGGACTTTCGAAAGAGTCGATAAAAAGGCATAGCCTTCTCACCCTGTTGGCAGATAAAACGGCTAAGTGCCGCCAAAATCCAGTGAGCTTCTGGACCCCCTTGACGTTGTTGATGGGTCCGAGGTTGCGAATGGCAGCGATTTTCTCGGGGTTGGCCTCGATGCCACGCTCGGAGATGACAAACCCGAGAAGCTTGCTGGAGGGGACGCCGAAGACACACTTCTCGGGGTTGAGCTTGATGCAGAACTTCTGAAGGTTGGCGAAGGTCTCCTCTAGAAGTTCAATGAGGTCGGCAGCTTGCCGAGTCTTGATGACGATGTCATCGATGTAGACCTCCAGATTTCGACCCAGTTGGTCGTGGAAGCACTTCTGCATGCAGCGCTGATACGTGGCGCCGGTATTATTAATGCCGAATGGCATGGTGACGTAGCAGAACGAGCCGAATGGCGTAATGAAAGATGTAGCGAGCTGGTTAGAGCCGCGCATGGATATTTGATGGTACCCAGAGTACGCATCAAGAAAACTAAGTGTTTTGCAGCCGGCGGTGGAGTCGACCACCTGATCTATGCACGGCAAAGGAAACATATCCTTTGGGCATGCTTTGTTGAGACTTGTAAAATCAACACACATTCTCCACTTCCCATTTTTCTTCTTAACCATTACAGGGTTCGCCAGCCACTCAGGGTGGAAGACCTCTTGGATGAACTTAGCACCTAGCAGCTTAGTGATTTCCTCTCCAATGGTGCGGCGCTTCTCATCGTCAAAGCGTCAGAGATGTTGCTTCACCGGTCAGGATACAGGAAGGATGTTGAAGGAGTGCTCGGCGACCTCCTTCGAGATACCCGACATATCGGATGGTGCCCAGACGAAGACATCCTGATTTCGAACAAGGAAGTCGACGAGCACGCTTTTCTATTTGTCCGAAAACGCTGTCCCGATCCTGGCCTTCTTGGTCGGATCGGCATTGTCGAGAATGATCTCTTTGGAGTCGTCGGCTGGTTCGAACGACGTAAAGGTTGAAGGCTTGAAGTCGAGGGTCTCGGCCAACACTTTGGACTTGCAGATCTCCTCGAGTTGGGCCGACCTTGCGAGGGCGACGGCCAGCTCGTAACTCTCTTGCTCTCAGGCAAGAGCATGCTTGAAGCGGGACGTCACAGTGATGACACCCTTGGGCCCTGACATCTTGAACTTGAGGTAGATGTAGTTGGGGATGGCCATGAACTAGGCATAGGCGGGTCAGCCGAGGATGGCGTGATAGGCGCCGAAGAAGTTGACCACTTCGAAGATGAGCTTCTCTGTCCTGAAGTTGTCGTGGTCGCCGAAGGGGACTGGAAAGGTGATCCAACCCAGAGGTACTGCGCTACCCCTGGGGATGACGTCATGGAAAGAAATATGACTCAGACGGAGGTCGGACTCCGAGAGCTTCATCGCTTTGAAGGTGTCGATGTAAAGGATGTTTAGTGCGCTGCAACCATCGATGAAGACCTTAGTCAGGCGTGTGGTGCCGATGATCGGATCGAGCGCCAGGAGCAGGCACCCCGACTGAGGGATGTAGTCAAGGTGGTTGGACCTATCGAAGGTGATCGGGGCCTCCGACCACTTGAGGTAGGTGTGCACAGCAGGATCAGTGAGATTGACCTCCCACTATGTCTGCTTCTGGTGGCGACGTGACTCGTAAGCCACTGGCCCGCCAAAGATCATCAGATAGTCCTCCAGCTCGGAGAAGGCATTGTCGGCGTTGCCCTCGGCTTCCTTCGTAGGAGGGTCAGGATTTTGAGGTTGGCGGGAGTCAGGTCGAAAATGACCTCTATAGAACGCCCGCATCAGGTGGCAGTCCCGCAAGGTGTGCTTGACGAGGGTCGTATGGTTTGTGCAGGGCTTGTCGAGCATCGTTTCGAAGTGGTTGTTGTGGTCGATCGGCTTCTTTGCTTGGGGTCAGGGCTGTCACTCGATGATGCCCACGAACTATTCGTCGGGCAAGCGGTTCCTCTGCTTCTTGTTGCTTGAGCCGCCCCTCACCCGGTCGTCCCTGCAATCGGAGCGTCGGTCGGAGCGGCGGTCATTTTTGCGGTCGGCCTTGGACTTGTCCTTGTCCTTGGTCCGGTCCCGGTCGAAGTTGGCCTGGACGACCTCCTCTACGGTGGCGAACGTGGTGGCGATGTCGAGAAGAGCGCGCGCTGTCAGAGGGCTTTTACACCTTAGCTTGTGGACGATCGCCTTGTATGTCGTGCCGCAAGTGAAGACATTGATGACGTCGGCGTCGCTCACGTCGGGCAGCTCGTTTCGCTTGTGCAAAAAACGCTAGATGTAGTCACAGAGCGGTTCGTCGCGGTTCTGCTTGCAGTTCTTCAGGTCCCAGGAGTTACCTGGGCACGTGTAGGTTCCTTGGAAGTTGCCGATGAAGGCCCGGAGGAGGTCAAACTAGTTGCGGATGCTGCCCTCGAGAAGGTGTTCGAGCTACCCCCTGACCGAGTCGGACAAGAAGAGTGGCAGGTACTGGATAGCGAACAGGTCATCGGCACCCCCCAGCTCTGCATGCTAGACAATAATCCTCAAGTCAGTGAGCAGGGTTGGTCTCACTGGTGTATCTGATGATGTTGGTCGGAGCGCCGAATCTCTGCAGAAAGGGAGCTCTCCGGATCTGGGATCCGAACGCTCGGGGCCCAACCTCATCTAGGCTGAGGCTTCGGATGTGGTCGTAGCTGCACCGACGTCCGCAACGGTCAGGAGATCGATCCCGCCTGGACTTGGCATAGCGCTCGCTCTTGACATGCTTTCGCGCGTCGATCGTGTGACGATAGTCACGATGCTCCCCGAGGCGTCGGTGAACGTTGCCAGCCGGTGGATAGGGATCTCGCGCCTCGTCCTGACCGCGACGACTGTCACGGGCCAGACTTCGTCGGTCGACGCTTGGCCGGCGAGAACTGTGCGCCTCGAAGTGCTGTCGAAGCGATGGTTCGGGGTGTTGAAGCGCGCCGTCAAGGTAGACGCGTAGACGATCATAGGTCTCCTTGAGCATAGGGTTGTCGGGCGTGGCGGACTCGTGGAGGATGTAAGCCGCCGCTGCCAGGTTATCGTATGGCATGTCGAAGACGAACGTACCGCTATCCATAATCTGCTGGTAAGTGAAACGAGCCCGGGCTCGAGCGCCACCGCTCGTCACAGTGGCACCCTTACCCGGAGCATCGCTCCCGGCTGCAGATTTGCGCCAGAGGGCATCCTCGACGATGAAAAGAGCGCGACGGTGTGGCGAAGGGTCGTCGTCGAGGCCTTTGCCGAGAGTAGGGTTCTCCGCGGCCTTGGGAGCGTTGAGCACGAAACACTCCCGAGCCGGGTCATGGCCCAGCACATCGTTAGGCAGACGACGATGAGATGAACGACAGTGAGACGAGCGCCGCTTGCGCGGAGCCTGAAGACGAAGCTCGCCGCCGTTGTCAGCGACGAAATTCAGGCTCCCAAAATAGAAGGCCTGGCCGACAGCGAAAACAGGGATGTTCTACGATCGACCATCACAAGCAATGGCAATTGCAAAACTCCCAAAATGCAGGCGAGAGATCGAAGTCTCTCCTGCCAAGGCGAAAATCGAAGCTATCGAAAAGCAAAGTGACAACGCACCACGAAAAACCCCATTCCTAGCGCACCAACTGTCGACGTTCTGACCACCGGCACAGTAAAATTTACGTAATCAGAGGGAGTATCGGTGCGTTCTAAACTTAAGAGTTTAACTTGATTCGGGCCGCCGGCGAGGCGTAATACCCTACGTCTAGGGACGAGACAGATCAAATCGTATGAACTCAATAACACGAGTATAATGGCGGAAGAGTCTTGGCTCGAGCCAAAAACACTAGCACGCATGGGTGGATGTGGTAACAGTGGAATGGCTTGAATCTAACTTGTCTTGTCTAAGGCGGGGTCGGACCAGGGTCTTCAACTTGGTGTCTATGGAAGTTTCTAGCCCTCCACCAGGTGGGGCCTCGGTCGTCGCTTGAGTTAGTCGTCTGACGCCCTCTAGCGCTGGAGCAGATTGTCAGTGTCTTTCGTACGTCATTTGTCCACTCCTAGGGGACAAAGGGCACTTTTCTGTTTCGCTTTACCGTTCGCAGGGATGCTTTACCTATCGTCTGATTGCTTTACTGCTTTCTGGAATGCTTTTTCTCCGATAAGGTTGCTTTACCTCCTGCTATACGTTGTCAAGAATCTCTGTGCTTTTCAGGTGTCAATAGCTAAAGCGGTGGCCGACCCTCGAGGGTCAACTAGAGGCATTGACTTCTAGCCATTAAGCTGGTTGAGTCTTGTCGTCGTGCGGCCCTGACCCTTCGGTGGCCGGGTTGTGGTATTCGAACGGTTCCGACCCCTTGGGGTCGGGACGTTCTTAGCGCGACGCGGCCCTCTGTAGGCCGCAGGTTGAACCGTGGGCCGTAGCCCATAGCTGGGCTTTCGTACTCAGTCTGGGCCTAAAGGTATCTGGTGTAGTGTATATGATCCAGACAAGTTCTTATTTGTATAGCAATCGTCCCTTTGAAGCACTTTCAGGCTGCATAGCATCAGAGATGCTTTACGCCATTGTTAATTGCCGCTGCGATCAACTGCAACCAGCGTATGGGCCTCGCCGGTGAGATGCTCTACACCTTGTTGAGCTTATTGTAGGAACAAGATCAGGAATTGCAAGAGCTGAACAATATTATGCCTCCTTTCTAACTGATACTGCAAAGGTATGGAAACCGAAATTTATTTGTGGCCAAATAGAATTCTGCATCATGGTAAAGCATTTCTTATGCTTTCTAATGTGTATGATGTTGATTTTCAGGACACGGCAAAGCGCCTGCTCTCAAGGTTGGCATTCCAGAAGACAAACACATCATCTGCCATTTTTGTTGTGTGTGTGTGTGAGTTGATGCTTGAGATTGCCTAAGCCTGTATTGCGAGAAGATTGAGTTGTATTTATATCAAAAAAGCTTTGATGTAATAATAGTATTGATATCAAACCATCATATTTATTTATGAGGGCAATATGAGGGATTCAAAACAGTCATATTTATTTATTAGCCTTTCATACATCGCACATATTGTTTAATTGCACTGCGACAAACTTTTCTGAAAATTACAGACACAATTTTGCCACATGAGGCTTAGCTACAGCCTCAAGCATCAACTCACAACGCAACACTTTTTTCAAATATTACAGACTGAAACTAAAGTAAGACTCATATTTATAAGCCCAAATCGACAATCGGTTCTAACTCCGCACAAATTCATTGTTTCTTCTTATTGAGTTCCCCTTCATAGGGAATGCCTGTTTGACAACAGAGTTGCCAATTGGTGCAGTGCTCTAAAGTTGGAGAAGTTGCAGCCACCATAAGCATGATGAAATGTAAATGCCCAAGAGCGTGTACTTGAGTTTATTAGCTGAAATTAGTGTTTCAGTGATCTCCAATTGTATCAACCTTCGTTACATCGGGTCAGATACATATTTGGAGAAGTTGCAGCCAACACACGCCTGCTGAAGTGAAAATGCACAAGAAGCTGAAATTAGTGCTCCATTAATCTCCAATTGCACATGTGAAAGAAATCTATCTGTAAAGCTCTGCTAATCAAACTGAATTAGACAAGAAAATCTGAAAATAAAATAAAACAGAGAATAATATGTAGCATTTAGAGCACGGCTATGACAACCTATCTGCTACCTCCGTTACAAAATATAAGATTTTTAGATTTGAATAAGGTCAAAATCTTTTAACTTCTACTTAATAATATTTAAAAAATTACATAATTTTTAATATAAAATATAATTTTTATGAAAGTTTATTTAATGATGAATCCAAAACATATAATTTTTTTTGATAAAATATGAGTATTAATTATATATTATTAGTAGTTAAAGTGATAAAAATTTAATTTTGACTAAACCAAGAAATATATATATTTTGGAAGAGAGCGACTATGATTTTTAGAGCTTTAGAGCTCCCGCGCATAGAGCGGCCAGCCCCTGCCTTGTTCGCTGCAGCATTTCTGCCGTCACTTTCTGCAGCTTTGCTGTTGCATGCTTCCGCATCCTTCATGCTCTGGCGCTGCCCCTTCCTGCTGTGTCGTCCTGCTGGCTCCTACGTCGCCTGGGTTCGTGGCGGCGAGGTAGAGGGGTGACGCAACAGATCAAGTTGGAGACGAGTGGGGCGGCGGCGAGATGAAGGACTGACCTGGCGATGGCATGGTGGATGAGGGAGGCAGCGGCGATGTCGATTCCAATCACCGATTTGGGATTATTATTTTTACAACTGCGGATTTGGTGTTTGCTTTGTTACCAGAATTTGGCCACCCTTTGGATTGTTTTCAATATTTGGCTAGTCAGTGAAAAATTTGGCATGCCCACAGCAGTCTACCGGCCAGCGGTGGCGACCAACGTTTTGGCGGAGCCTTCTGATTGATGGAGCTGAGATGTCAGCATATTAGTAGGTACACGTAAAACGAGATTTCAATGCTCATAAGCTTCTAATCGACATAGTATTTTTTAAACAGTAAATTTGTTTTAAAATCTGATTACACTATCAAATTATTTATAATTAAATCTATAAAATAAAATCTCACTTGACTATATTTAATATTAAAATATTATTATGACATGTGGATCTCATATCATACTTAATAACTTTAGTAACTAAAGCAATAGAACCCAGCACTTCGTGGCTTTTGAAGATACCTTCCGTTTTTTTTAATTGATGTTATTAAGACAATAATTTATTTTAGTTCAAAGATAAACTAAGTAGAAACCATTTAAAAACAAGGTACTTTCTTCATCCCTAAATTGTTGTCACCACTGAATTCTAACACTAATTTTGACATTCATCTTATTAAAAAAATTGATAAATACTCCCTCCGTTCTAAAATATAAATATTCTAGATTTAATCAAAATCAAATTTTTATCATTTTGACCATTAATAATGTAGAATGAAATTATACTTTATCACATAAAAATTATATTTTTTGAATCCATCATGAAATAAATTTTCATAAAAAGTATATTTTTATATTAGAAATTATGTAATTTTCGAGATATTATTTGTAAAAGTCAAAACAATTTGATTTTATTCAAACCTAGAAATACTTAAATTTTAGAACGGAGTTATAGTTTAATACTACATCTGTCTCAGAATAAATGTTCATCTAGGTTTAGTCAAACTTGCATTTGACGATTGATTTCTATAAATATAAATTATTTTATATATATATAAAATATATATTATAAAAGTATTTTTTATGAAGAATTTAAAAGTACAAGTACTAGGTTTTTAAAGTAACTAAATCTATAAAAATCGTTAGTCAAAACTAGATGGCACGAAACCCAAATAAACACTTATTTTAGGATGGATGAGTATAAATTACCTTATCATTAAAGTTATTTGAATCACAACTTATAATTCTTTAAATTTGAATTAAATTTTCAAATAAAACGAATGATCAGAGTTGATGTTAGACAGAGTTGATATTTATATTTTGTCAAGTCCACCAACAAAAAATGAAAAAAAATAACAGAAGAACCTCCTACTAGTCCTGCCTGTCGTTTGAAGATGGTACTCCTCTAGAGAAGATATCACGTGTGCTATCTACTCATTGGCGGAGCCCGAATTTGATGATCGAGTATTCACAACATAAAGAATTGCTGCATAAAAAAATAATTGTTCACCATAGTATGAATTTAAAGTACTAATTTTAACATAATAGTTTAAATTACAAAAATATGTAAAGAATTTAAATTTCTGATTAATTCTTTATATTTTTTGGGTCTACAGGATATTGAATTGATTGTTTATTGAATTATAACATAAAAATGCACATATATATTTAATTGTTTTCACCGTGAGCTGAGTATTCTTGGAATACCCATGCATCATGGGAGCTCCGCCTATGTATCTACTCCCAACAATATCCGATTGTGGATATCCATAAACAAAACGGCGTCTTTATCAGGGCATGCAACGCTCCTAGGGCACGTCGATCCTAATTGGACCGACCAGAATTAATTTAGCTTTGAACGATAATGGCGTGAGGTCGCCGGCCGGCCGCTGTTCCGGAACGATCGACGGCGACACTGCCATCATCCTCCGGCCGTTGCGGACTCCCGGTCGAAGGATTAGTCCTTAGTTCAGGAGCGGACAAACCGACGGTTAACCAGGAGGTCGCCACATGTTTGATCCGCGGTCTGTACGCAACGTGCCTGATCCGACTGCCTGTGGGCTCCCCGCGCGCTCCGCATTTCGCCCGACGACGGAGCCGACAGATTCGGCTCGGCGCCCGAGAGGCTGCGCCGCGTGTTCGTCCGCGAGCTGCCGCGTGGGCGTGGACGTGGGCACCTGCATGCGCCGACGTAGCCGACCGAAACCTTATCGGACGACGTGGAGCGAATCCGATCCTTTGAATAAAGCGAGCGCGGCGCGTGGGTTCAACTCACTTGCCAGCGAAGGGCGAAGGGCGAAGGCGTGGTGTTATCCGGTCTCATGATACTGTTGGCGATAACAAACACGGCAGCGCTACGTGGTGCTCGCCGTACGTCTTTCTCGTCTTCTTCGCACAGTACTGTTGTTGCCGACAGAGAGGCGCTCGTAACGAATCGTCCTTCATCAGGGTGAGAATATTACGGCCCGTTTGAATCGATTCTTATAATAAGGATAAAAAAAATCTCACAAGTATCGATGAGTTTTTAAAAGATTATAAAATTTCATAAAATTTTATAAATTTAAATATTATTTAAAATTTTATATCACAATGCATATTAATTTTTTCTAAAATAATAAAACCTTGTAATCTAAATGATTAAGTTTTGAATCTATAGAATTCAAATTTTAGAATCAAAGAATTTAGATAAAACCCATTGGTTTAAACAGTTAAGATTTTAAATTTTCAAAATTCTAAGAATAAAAACTCATTGATTTAAACAGTTGAGATTCTAAATTCTCAAAATTCAAATTCCAGAAGCCGGAGGTTCAAACGCTACCTAAATCGAGAGACCGGTGCTGCTGCCAACCTGCAGAGAAGAAATATGGAACGTCAGGTTTTCAAAAAACAATTACAATAAAAAACGTAGATTTTCTATGATTTTAAAAACTGTTGGTTGTCCCGGAAGCTTATAAAACCGCTGCGGAGGTACGAAGCAGGGGACGGCTCTTCCCCGTCACGCTTCTTCCTCTGCTCTGCTCTGCTTCTATCCCTCCCCTGCCATCCAAACCGACAGTCGCCAAAGCCCACCGACCAAAAAAAAAAAAAAAAGCGAGTGATCTCGATCAACCAGCTTCGTCGAGGGCCACGAGACACGAGGCTCGACCCATGGCTCACGACCTGCGCGACGACCTGGAGCTCGTCGCCTCCGACGGCGACGACTTCGACTACTTCGACCAGGACTTCGGTTTCCACGACGAGTCCTTTGCCACCGCCCGAGGTGGAGATGGAGGCATGCAGGTACGTACGCCGCGCCCATCTGTTCCGCCGTTTCTGCTCGTTCTCGTACTCATTGTCACTGGGAAGATGGGACTAGATTAGTTTGTAGAAATAAACTCCAGAGAACAGAGATGATGGAATGAATCCGTGTCGTGGCAACTGGATTTTAACTGATCTGTGGTTGGTTTGGATCATCGATCTCATAAAGATTTAACAGGAGGCCATGTCTACCTTCGCTCTTCACAAGTCACTTAGTACTAGCAAACACCAGCATGGCCAAATCCAAATGCTCTTGTTGCCCTGCACTAGCAAACAGAAGACCAATTAACAGAAATCAACTGTCAACTGCCTCGTGAAGTGTGAACAGCTCAAACATAAAGAAATTAACGGTCGGTTTGGTTTCCATCACCATTGTTAAAGAAGTTTAGACCTTCAATCTTTTTTTTAAAAAAAATTGTTGGGTTGTATTTTTGTTTCATTATCTGGCATGTTACCCTTTTTTAAGTGAGTTAGGTCTGGTAACAGAGCTGTGGGAAGGGGGGGGGGTCGTATTATGATCGGGTTGAATTTCTATTTATTTTTTAGTAACATGTAATATGTATAGGCTTAGGTTGTTAAAGGCTTCGTGGGCCGAGCCCTTACCACCTCTACGTGTAGCTACGTGATGCAAATGGTACCAAGTGAAATTTTTCCCATTACCCCACATAAAAGATATGAAATTTCTCCCATTACCCCACATAAAAGATAAAAGGGAAGATGGCTACTGGAGTTTGCATGTTTGTTCTAAGACCTTTGGGTTTCAGAAATCTTCTCACATCTGAAGAAGTGTTCTCTCTAATTACTATGGCAGAACGAACAGATGGATGATACTACAGCTTCAGACTACAAAGAAGGGAAAGACATGCAAGGAATACCATGGGAAAGGTTGAACTATAGTAGAGATCAGTACCGCGATATGAGATTGAGGCAATACAAGAACTATCAGAGCCTAGCAAGGTCGCACAGCGGACTAGAAAAGGTGGATCCATTATTCCTTTCACTTCTTTTGTTCTCTCATCATTTCCAAGTGCTTAATTTGCACTGTGATGCCTTACATGTCATTTTTTGTTTCTGAAGGAATGCCAACAAATTGAAAGGAAAGATACCTTCTACGACTTCCAGTTGAACACGAGAGCTGTCAAGTCAACGATAGTGCATTTTCAGGTACAAATTTTGGCCAACATTTCGTTCACATACTTATGCATGTCGAAACTGGCCTTTGCATAAAAAACATTTGAGTCCAGATTTGTTGTTTGCAGTCTTGTCACCCTTACTAACAAAAGTAGTATAGCTGCCATTGCTAGTAGGGACACAGATCCTCTGCCGCTTGGCAGAGGGCAGAACGACACTGCCGCGGGCCTAGGGATGGTGGAGCCCACAAGGCAGCAACAGTGCCGAGCGGCAGACGATCCCTGTGCTTCTAGTAGTTATCTCAAAATAGCCGTGTGCATGCATATAGCAGCAAGACCTTACTGTTGGCTTATTTTTGTCTGATTTTTTAGTCCTATTTATTTTTGTCTGTTGATTGTTGCTCGCTACCTTAATGTTGTCGTATTGAGATGCATGGTGCTTCATTGTTTGATATGGTTACTAGTGACTTTCTCGTGGTCATGTTTAACATGCAAGCGGTACTAGTTATGAAGTGCCAAGCAAGAACAAAAATGTTCTTAATTGTGAGGAATTCATCTAACTTTTTCATTTTACCATGTCCTATGCATTTAACATATATTTGTATTGCAATTCATGTCAACTTTTGCAATAATTGCACCGTTATATGCTATATTTTCTTACATTTTGTGCTTCTTTTTTCTGTTATATTGCCATAACACTGAGTGCAGGTCATGTGACGGGTTGGGTCCTAATATTCTAAGCTCGAGATATAATTTTGTTGTCAGGAAGTAATCTGTGATGTGTAGGACATCTACAGTTTATTGATTCATCAGGTCCATAAGCAGGTGGATGAGCATCCTCAACAACCAGGACAATAACCAAAGGTTGGAATATGGTATGATAGGGTATTTCATGATAAGGCTAAGCTGTTGCTAGAATCACTTTAAATTTCGTTTTTGCAGGTTGGCCGCAGGAGAAATTATATGCTTCATGATTTTTTTTATTGTTAACCTTAAAGTTCGTTGTGTTTGAAGTGCTTTCAATTCTAATGGGAATTTTGTACAAACTTATGCTTCTTGTATGGTGGACGAGATGCATATGGTTTAAGATCACATTTATTTTTTGCTGTTAGTTTATGGCTAACCTTTCTGAATGACAGTGCTAACATGGAGCTTGACAATAGAATTTTCATGCCGCTCTGTATGTTAGAATATACAAACTATACATAGAGACTTGAAATTTTCCTCGTAACCTGTATATATTATTCACGAAGGGAGAACTTAATGTCAAAACTAACAAGCATGATACACTAATAGTGGAACTGGTGACAAAAGGCTCTCTTATGTTTGAAAATTCTGGATGGGAATCGATCTGAGTTCTTTCTGATTTTATCTGGGGATCTTTGTGGTTTGAATAGTCTGCTGTTGAAAACGGCACTCGCATACTAGTGCGAATGCACGCGGGAATAGGGCAAGTTTGGTCCTATTTCACTTGGTTGTTGTTAGAACCATCAGGGTCATCTGCGTTTTGTTGCTGGATAATTGTATGGATAATCGACTGACTACCTTTATCATGTAAAATTAGAATCCCTAACCTGCATCAGCACATTGTTGCATCTGGTATATAATGCATCTGCACCGTTTGCTTTCTCAGAAACATCTATTGCAAGCGCACTAACCGTGATGTTGATTTCTGCAGCTGAGGGATCTCGTGTGGAGTACTTCGAAGCATGATGTGTACATGGTGCAGAACTACTCTGTTATGCACTGGTCTCCTCTGCTTCAGAGAGCCAAAGAGGTGCTCAATGTGGCCGGTCCGTTGGCCCCAACCGAGGTCAGCATCTTCGCTCCCAATATTATTGATTATACCAGCTGCAAAGAGCCTACAAGTGTCTTAACCTGCAGTGTTACTTGCTTATGCAGGAGGTCCGGGGATCTCGGCCTTTGTCGAGGGTACAGATTAGCACGATGGCCCTGAAGGACAACCTCATGGTGGCCGGAGGATTCCAGGGAGAACTCATCTGCAAGGTAGGACAAGAGAAAATGCACGCTATGCAATCTGACGAGCATTTTTTCTGAATTTTATCATCTCACAAATTTTTTCGTTATTGTGGCATCAGTATGTTGATAAACCTGGGGTGGCGTTCTGCACGAACCTGACCGGCAACAACAACTCGATCACAAATGCCGTGGAGATCTACAAGTCGCCAAAGTAAGCAAGTTGGAGCGATCACTTCAAACATCTTAACATCTTGGTATGAGTTGACGAGCATGTTACTTACTGAATGCATATTCTGAATTCTGGTGCAGCGGCGCCACTCAAGTGATGGCCGCGAACAACGACTGCATCGTCAGAACGTTCGACACCGAGCGATACAACCTTTTGTCTCAGTTCACCTTCCCCTGGTCTGTCAACGTGAGTGCCCACCCTGTCAGCACCCAGAGGCTATGTGTTGTGCACCATGATGTTTTTTCTTGGTAGTTAATTAGTTACACTGACGGCAATGCTAACGCAGAACACGTCGGTGAGCCCCGACGGCAAGCTGATGGCGGTCCTCGGCGACAGCTCGGACTGCCTGCTGGCCGACTCGCGGTCCGGCAAGGAGGTCGCCACTCTGAGCGGCCACCTGGACTACTCGTTCGCGTCGGCGTGGCACCCCGGTGGGCACGTGCTGGCCACTGGCAACCAGGACGCGACGTGCCGGCTGTGGGACGTGCGCAACCCGTCGCGGTCGCTCGCCGTCCTCCGGGGCCGGATCGGCGCCGTCCGGGGGCTCCGGTTCTCCCCCGACGGCCGGTTCCTGGCCGCGGCCGAGGCGGCGGACTTTGTCTACGTGTACAACGTCGAGGCCGGGTACGCCGCCGCGCAGGAGGTCGACCTGTTCGGCGAGATCGCGGGCGCCGCGTTCAGCCCCGACGGCGAGGCGCTGTTCGTCAGCGTCGCCGACGGGACCTACGGCGGCCTGCTCGAGTTCCGCAGGCGCCGGGCGTATGACTACCTCGACTCCTACTACTTGTAGACGCGAGTTGCTGGTTTTGCCATTCCTGTACCGAGATCACTGAACGGGACTTGGGGACTGCATGCCATTCTTTTTTTGAACCACGAAATGGCATCTGCTTTTGTTCTCGTGGGTTGGGAACTTGGGCCTTTGTTTCCGTTGTGGGTATTGTATTTGGCTGTAGGGCAGTAAGTATAGACTTAAATCAGACTCCCGTTGTGATTTATATCTCGGGTATAGGCTTGGCAATGTGAGAATTGTAAATCAGGTTTATATCTCGGGTATTTATAGATTTGGTCTCTACACAAAGGTTCATACGACGGTTCGCCATCTGTTGGCTAGGTCTTTCGCTTCGGAAGCTTGAATTTTGTTGTCGACAACGGCGTCGAGCTTCACCTTCAGACCCCGCGCAAGTGGCATTCGTCTCGCCGTCGTTCACCTCGTCGTCTACCTCACGATGTGTTGGGTCATGACCCGTTGTGTGAGTGCTTCACGCTACTGCTTAATGACGATGACTCTTCTCCGCACCGTCGCGCTCTTTCTGTCGTCGAAGACACTCTCCGACACAAGCTTGCGACAGGGGGCGATGGTCAGGGCAAGGGTGCCGCTACGACGAGCGGTGGCGCCCGAGCCTGGGCCCGGTCCACTTATCAGTAGATAATGGACGGCGGCATTCTCGCTTTTGGCACGTCGTACAAGAATCTGGCGACGGCGGCTTACGTTCTCTACCGAGTCTGCCACGCCCGTCAACCCTATGCTCAAGGAAACCTACGACCGTCTACGTGTCTATCTCGACGGCGCACTTCAACAACCTTAAACCTCGCTTCGTTAGCACTCCGAGTCGCACAGCTCTCACCAGTCAAGCGCCGACCATCGGAGTTCGGCCCGTGATAGCCGCCGCGGTCGGACAGAGGCGCGCGATCCTTACCCTCTGGCTGGCAACGTTCGCCAGTGGCTTGGGGAGCACCGTGACGCTCGTCACACGATTGACGCGCGGAAGCAAGTCAGGAGCGAGCGCTACGTCGAGTCCAGGCGGGAGCGGTCTCTCGACCGTCGCCACCATCGGCGCAGCTATGACCACGTCCAGAGCCTCAGTCCTGATGAGGTCGGGCCCCGAGCCTTCGGGTCGCACATCCGGAGAGCACCTTTTCCTCAGAGATTTCGCGCTCTGACCAACATCGTCCGATACATTGGTGAGACCAACCCTGCCCAAAAGCTCGAGGATTATCGTCTTGCGTGCGGAGCCGGTGCCGTCGACGACTTATTCGCCATTCAGTACCTGCAACTCTTCCTGTCCAATTCGGCCAAAGGGTGGCTCGAGTATCTTCCTAGAGACAGCATCTACGATTGGTCCGACCTCCGCCATGCCTTCGTCGGCAACTTACAAGGGACCTACACCCGCCCAGGTAACTTCTGGGATCTGAAGAACCGCAAGTAGAACCCCGGTGAATCTTTTCGTGACTACATCCAGCGCTTTTCGTGCAAGTGAAATAAGCTGCCCGACGTGAGCGACGTCGATGTCATCAATGCCTTCACCTGCGGCACGATGTTGAAGGCGCTAGTCCACAAGCTAAGGTGGAAAAACCCTAAGACGGCGCGCACCCTTCTCGACATCACCACCACCTTCGCCATCGGGGAGGAGGCTGTCCAAGCCAACTTCGATCGGGATTGGACCAGGGACAAGGAGAAGTCCAAGGCCGACCGCAAGAACAACAACCGTTCCGACCGACGCTCCGACCGCAGGGACGGTCGGGACGGGGGCGGCTCGAGCAGCAAGAAGCAGAAGAACCATCGACACGACGAGGAGTTCATGGGTGTCACCGAGCGGCCGCCCCGACCCCAACAAAGAAGCCGGTCGACCACAACAACCACTTCGAAAAGATGCTCGACAAGATCTGCACCAACCACGCGACCCTCATCAAGCACACCTTGCGGGATTGCCACCTCATGCGAGCCTTCTAAAGAGGTCACTTCCGACCCGACTCCCGTCAGCCTCAAAATCCTGACCCTCCCGCGAAGGAGGCCGAGGGTAATGCCGACAACGCTTTTCCTGAGCCGGAGGACTGCCTTATGAATCCTTGACGTGCCGGTGGCTTACGAGTCACGGCGCCACCAGAGCAGACGTGGCGGGAGGTCAATCTCACTGACCCCGCTGTGCTCACCTACCTCAAGTGGTCGGAGGCCCCGATCACCTTCGACAGATCCGACCACCCCGACTACGTGCCTCAGCTACGACGCCTGCCTCTGGTGCTCGATCCGATCATCGGCACCACATGTCTAACCAAAGTCTTCATGGATGGAGGCAGCGCCCTCAACATCCTCTACATCGACACCTTCAAGGCCATGAAGCTCCTGGAACCCGACCTCCGTCCGAGCAACGTTCCATTTCATGGCGTCATCCCCGAGGGTAGCGCGGTGCCCCTGGGTCAGATCACCATGCTAGTCACCTTCAGCGACCGCGGCAACTACAGTACAGAGAAGCTCACCTTCGAAGTGGTCGACATCTCCGGCATCTATCACGCCATCCTCGGCCGTCTCGCCTACGTCAAGTTCATGGCCCTCCCCAGCTACGTCTACCTAAGCTCAAGTTGCCAGAGCCCAAAGGCGTCATTACTGTGACATCTCGCTTAAAGCACGCTCTCTTCTGCGAGCAAGAAAGCTATGAGCTGGCCGTTGCCCTCGCAGAGTCGGCCCAACTGGAAGAGATCCGCAAGTCCTAGGTGCTGATTGCAACTCTCGACTCCAAGCCTTCAACCTCTACGTCCTTCGAGTCGGCCGACGACTCTAATGAGATCCTCCTCGACAGCACCGACCCTACCAAAAAGGCCAGGATCAGGACAGCGCTTTCCGACAAACAGGAAAGCGCGCTCATCGACTTCCTCATTCGATATCGGGATGTCTTCGCCTGAGCACCGTCTGATATGCCAGGCATCTCGCGGGAGGTTGTCGAGCACTCTCTAAACATCATTTTCGGCTCTCGACCAGTGAAGCAACGACTCCGACGCTTCGACGACGAGAAGCGCCGCGCCGTTGGGGAGGAGATCACCAAGCTGTGTGATGCTAAGTTCATCAAAGAGGTCTACCACCCTGAGTGGCTGGCCAACTCTGTAATGGTTAAGAAGAAGAATAGAAAATGGAGAATGTGCGTTGACTACACGAGTCTCAACAAAGCATGCCCAAAGGATCCGTTTCCTTTGCCACGTATAGATCAGATGGTCGATTCCACCGCCAGCTGCGAAACCCTTATCTTTTTTGATACGTACTTCCGGGGTACCATCAGATATCCATGCGCGGCTCCGACCAGCCGGCTACGTCGTTCATTACGCCTTTCGGCTCGTTCTGCTACATCACCATGCCCTTTGGCCTCAAGAACGCCAGCGCCACATATCAGCGCTACCTGCAGAAGTGCTTCCACGACCAGCTGGGTCGGAACCTGGAGGTCTACGTCGACGACATCGTCATCAAGACTCGGCTAGCGGCCAGCCTCATTCAAGACCTGGAAGAAAACTTCGCCAACCTCTGTAAGTTTCGCATCAAGCTCAACCTTGAGAAGTACGTCTTTGGCGTCCCCACTGACAAGCTCTTTGGGTTCATCATCTTCGAGCGCGGCATCGAAGCCAATCCCAAGAAGATCGTCACCATCCGCATCCTCGGGCGCATCAACAACGTCAAGGGTGTACAGAAGCTTACTGGGTGCTTGGCGGCCCTTAGTCGTTTCATCTCCCGACTGGGCGAGAAGGCCATTCCTTTTTGCTGACTCATTTGAAAGTCCGACCGCTTCATCTGGACCGCCAAGGCACAGGAAGCCTTTGAGCAACTGAAGACTATGCTGTCTTCTCCGACAGTCTTAACCTCGTCGACCCCTGGTGAGCCACTACTACTCTATATTTTTGCAACCACTAAGGCCGCCAACACTGTCCTCGTCGAGCGATAGAGGAGGGTCGGGCCCTGAAGGTCCAACGGCCCATCTATTTCATCAGCGAGGTGCTCGCCGACGCCAAGACCCGGTATACCCAAGTGGAGAAGCTACTCTACGCGATCCTCATCACCAGCCGCAAGCTTCGTCACTACTTCGACAGCCACTCCATCCGAGTCGTGACGAGCTTCTCTCTCGGGGAGATCATCAATGGCAAAGACGTAGTTGGGTGCATCGCCACGTTGGCTATGGAGCTCAAGGGCCACGATATCACCTACGTGC
This sequence comes from Zoysia japonica, assembly GCA_001602275.1. NCBI lineage: Eukaryota > Viridiplantae > Streptophyta > Magnoliopsida > Poales > Poaceae > Zoysia > Zoysia japonica. Next base: position 52,500 of record BCLF01000257.1, read on the forward strand.
CTCGGCAAGACATCAAGTCTCAGACCCTCACCGACTTCATCGTCGAGTGGACCGAGGCACAAGAACCACCAGATCCCACCGACCTCGGGCATTGGACTATGTTCTTCGACGACTCTTGCCAGCTAAAGGGCTCGGGGGCTGGCGTCGTTCTCATCTCTCCCAAGAGCTTTAAGTTTCGGTACATACTGCAGATCCACTTCCCTGCCTCGAACAACGCTGCAGAATATGAAGCCTTGCAACATGGCCTCCGAATGGCCATCACCCTCGGCGTCCGACGGCTGTACGTCAAGGGCGACTCTGAGCTCGTCGTAAACCAAGTCATGAAGATATCAGGCTGCCGAGACCCCAAGATGGAGGCTTACTGCCAGGAAGTTCGCAAGCTCGAAGACAAGTTCGACGGGCTCGAGCTCCATCACGTTCTACGCTGCGACAACGAAGCGGCCGACACCCTCGCCCGGATGGCCTCGGGGCGGGATCCGGTCCTCGACGACGTCTTCCTCGAAGTCCTTTCTAAGCCAACGATCAAGCTTAAAGATGATACCGCCGACCCTCAGGTTGAGACGGCAGTCGGCGAGTAGACTCCGAACCCTAGGGCAGAAATTATGGCCATCATCCCCGACTGGTCGCAGAACACCTACGCCTTCCTACAAGACGACACACTTCCAGCTGACACAAATGAGGCCCGACGGGTCTCGTGGCGAGCCAAGGCCTACGTCATCATCGATGATGAACTTTACAAGCGGAGTCCTAGTGGCGTTATCCAACGCTGCATCCCTCAAGAGGAGGGTCTCCATCTTCTCGACGACATTCACTTAGGCATTTGCGGGCATCATGCCGCTCCGAGGACTTTGGTCGAGAAAGTTTTCCGTCAAAGGTTTTACTGGCCCACAGCAGTCTCCGACGTCGAGATACTCGTTCGCTCTTGCAGAGGCTGTCAGTTCTACGCTCGACAGACTCATCTGTCGGCCCAGGAGCTCTAGATGATTTCGATCACATGGCCCTTTGCGGTCTGGGGGCTCGATGTCCTCGGGCCTTTCCTACCAGCACCCGAGGGCTTCACCCACCTCTTTGTCGCCGTCGACAAGTTCAACAAGTGGATCGAGGCGAAGCCGACCCCCTGCATCAGCTCCGCCCGGGCTGTTGAGTTCATCTGTAACATTATCTGCCGCTTTGGAGTGCCACACTCCATCATCACCGACAACGGTACGTAGTTTACCAATCACGTCTTCTAGGAATTTTGCGAGGAGTACCACATCCGGCTCGACTTCGTCTCCGTCGCCCATCCGAGGATCAACAGTCAGGTCGAGCGTGCCAATGGGATGGTGCTGCAAGGATTGATGCCTCGGATCTACGATTCCGTCAGGCAAACGGCCGGGTGGTGGGTCAAAGAACTTCCGTCCGTGTTGTGGGGCTTACAAGTGACCCCCAATAGAACTACGGAGTTCATCCCCTTCTTCCTGACCTTCGGAGCGGAAGTTGTTCTGCCGACTGACCTCGACTACAACTCCCCGAGGATCCAAGCCTACGACGAAGAAAGGTCGGAAGCAGCGCGGCAAGACGCATTGGATCAACTGGACGAAGCGCGCGACGTCGCCATTCTACGATCGACCAAGTACCAGCAAAGTCTGCGACGACTACATGCTCGGCGCGTCAAGGGTCGGACTTTCAACATTGGCGATCTTGTGCTCAAGAGAGTGAAAGACAAGACCGACCATCACAAGCTGTCACCCTCATGGGAGGGTCCTTATGTAATCAAGTGAATCTCAAGGCCCAACGCGTACAAGTTAACGACCGAGGGCGGCAGGGAGCTTACCCAAGCCTGAAACATCGAGAACTTTGCGTTGTTTCTACGCATAATAAAATTATCTAAGTTTCTATGCGTTCTTTTGTTTCACTAACTATGTTTTGGCAGTAAAGTGCAGCCGACTCGTCTACCCTTCACAACCCGAGGGCTAATCTCAGAGTCCTCACTTGAGGGACAGAACAATCGACCCCTTCGCATTTGGCCCTTCAGGCCTCGCGCCTTGTTCCCACGTTCTAAGGCTTCGTGCCTTAGCCTCAACAAGGCTTCGCGCCTCGTTCCTACGTTTTAAGGCTCCATATCTTAGCCTCAACAAGACTCCGCGCCTTGTTCCTACGCTCTAAGCCTCCGTGCCTTAGTATCGCGAAAAGGCTCCGCGCCTCCCTCCGTTTCCTCGGGGCCCGACTCCTGACCCACGCCAAGTTTTGCGGGTGACCCTCAAATGTGCCAAGTTACAAAAGCGCTCTCGTTCAAGTTTTCCTCGCGGCTAACGATCCGACCCGGCGTTGGTGATGCTCTACGGCTGTATCGAGCCCGACACTCGACCCTACGAGCTATATCCGACTTAGTCGCTTGATCAACGCCCAACGAAACTCGAGAAACGTTAAGTGTGAAAAACTGAAACACAGAAGAGGGTCGAAAACTTGCGTATTTACACATCATCCAAAAGTGTTCATTACACAGTCGGATACAAAATACTACTACTTCACTACAGATAACTAAGGACGCCGTTGCTGCACGTGGGGCAGGTGGCCAAACCGCTCTCGAAGAAGTTCTAGCTTGTTGAAGTCAGCGACGACCTCCCGCGCCGACGGCTGCATCTCGGCCTTGAGCGCCCCCATCTCCTCCTCCGACAACCCGGAAGCAAAACCCTCGATAATCTAGCCGAAGTCCGCGTCCGGGTAGTGGGAGCGGGTCAGCGAGGCCCCGTCCTCAAGCACCATCATCCCCTCGGCGGCGATGATGCCCGGGAGCTGCTGCAGCATGTGCGTCACGAACTCCGTCGAGAGGGAGTTCTCGTGCACGCCAGCGAAGACCTGCTGGAGCAGGCGTCGGCCTGCAGACCTCAAGGGTCAGATCTCATCGACCAGAGCTGCAGTAAACACACTGTCAAATGGCTGACCCCCAAGATGAATCAATTAAAAAAAAGGTACGACACTTACCATCCCGCTCTTTTGCCACAGCTTTGACAAGGCCTTTGGCCTCGTTCAGCTCCGCCCGAAGTCGCTCGACTTCGGCCTCGACAACAAGACGTGCCTTCTAGACCTCGAAGGTGGCTTGCTGCATCTCCCGCAGCTCCTCTGACAGTCGCTCGACCTCGACCTCTGCGACGGCCCGCTCCGAGTCAATCAAGTCCCGCTGTTCGAAGGCTCGCTAGTGCTCCTCCAAGGCCCTCTTGGTGGTGGCCTCGGCACTCTGGCGGGCCCGATCGGCGTGGGCCAGGAGGCCTTTAAGGCGCCGCACCTCCGCATCATGCTGGACGGTCTGCCTCCGAAGCTCTGCAAAAAGACCAAGTCTTCAGTCGAGATCTGACCCCAGGCTTCAATACGGTAAAGCTTAAAAACTGTTAACTAACTTACTTGTGATTGTCTCCCGTGCGGAGGTGAGGTCGGAGGAGAGCCTCCGGTTTTCCGACCGCGCCGACACAGCATCCATACTCGCCCGGTTGGCCTCATCGAGCGTGCGGCTTGCCTCCCGGGCTGCATTGAGCTGGTGGTGCAGCTAGATCGCGGAGTCCTTCGAGGCGTCTCGATTGGCCTGGGTCTTCTCCTGCTCTGCCCGAAGAGCGTCGACCTCAGCGTGCAGAGCATAGCCTCAGGGAGGTTGACCCACGGCTGTGGCAAGATTTGCCTGCAAACAACAACATTCAACATCACAACAAACAAGTTCGACTAAGAAACTTTAAATGTTCAGGCTTACCCGACACTCCATCAAGTACGGATCGTTGAAGAGGGCTTAGCACTCGTCCGTTATGCTAAGCAGCCGGCGGAGGCCGGAGGCCATTGCAAGGTTGAAGCGACGGACCCCGGCCATCCAGTCGTCGCAAAAGTTGTACGCCTCGGCCATGGCCTCAGGCGTAAGATCGCCCCTCCTCCCGGTCCTCAGCAAGTCGAAGGCTGAGGAGTCGGGCGCCCCCGTGGCAGTCGATGGCACCATCGGCGCCCTTGACCAGCTCGGTCCCTCCTCCCATCTGCGCCTCTCCAGCGGTTTTGCTCGCACCGACCGGGACCTCGCTCGTCGACGGCTCGCCGACTTCCTCCGCGGGAGTCCCCGACAAACCCTCGGACGGGTCTGCCAGAGGAAATTCCAGCTGCTTCCCGGCGGCTACCTCTCTCAGCTCCCGCGCGCTCTCGAGAGCGACGGGCGAGACTCGGCTAGCCGGTTCTTCATGGGCCAAGAGCGGGAGAGATCCCCTCGGACCCTCGACTTCCATCCTCTCAACCTCCCCTTCGGCATCAGGAGCCGGAGAGGAGTCTTCCATCTCCTCCTCGGCGGCTGTCCCTTCTTGGGTCTCAGGAGCCGCCTCCTCTAGGACCTTGGCGGCTTCCTCCTCTCGGGCCTTGGCGGTCACCTCCTCCGTCTAGGCTTTAGCGGCCGCCTCTTCTTGGGCTTTGGCCGCGACCTCCTCTTGACTTTCAACGGTGGCCGTTGGGGGAGGCGACAGCTGTAGTGCACCGCCGACCCCAGGGTTGGCAGGTCATGAACTTCAGACGGCTGGGGCGGCGTCGCCGCGTGCGTCGCCACACCAGTGCCAGCGTCGGCTTTACCGCCGGTGTTCTCAGACACCGACGTCGTCGCCACCGCAGCCGGATGCGTTGCAGCGACCGACGACCGAGACCTGCACACCGCCAAACAAGTCAAAAACAAGCTAACCCAAACGAAACTTACATCAAAACTGAAGATGCAGAGACTTACGCCTTTGACTGGCGCATCAGGATCCTTCGGATCTGGAGAAGGGCCAGTTGGCCCACGCCCGGGGGCTCAGCCGCCCCAGTTTCTGCCACCTGGACCGTGGTTGCCGCTGTCGAGGTTCCGGAGTTGACCTCTGCACTCACCGACCCCTCGGTCCTTGTCCTCTTCGATAGAGGTGGGACCACGTCCGCGGATGACGCCGAGCTCTCGCTGTCAACCGGAGCCGCCGCCTGCAGCGCAGCAGTCTCGGAGGTCGGGGTCAGAACCCCCGACCTTGCACTTGTAGTTGAAGGGGCCCCAGCCGACCTCTAAGCAGGCCGCGCAGTTGGCGCAGAAGCAGCCGAACTGTCGGCCGGGAACGACTTCAAGCCAGCAAGGCGCCGTCTCTTGACGGCCTTCTTCTTCTTTGCCGGGGACACGCCCGTGGCGCTTGTCCCAATTACGTCCCTCGACCCGAGCGCGGCCCCCGACAGGACCTGCAGCGACGACAACGACTAAGTCTTCGACTCCTATCGACGATCCGACCTGATCTACTCTACGAACTCGAATAACACAGGCAAGAGGAGGCCAACTCACCAGGGTCAGGTGATCCTTGTCAAGGGGTTGCAGTCAATTAGACATCTTGTCGGTGACGTCCCCTTCTAGCAGCCTGTCGACCTGCTGGGCAACCTCCCGGTTGCTTAGCTCGATCTCGACCACCTCTCGGGTGGCGTCGTCCTTCCCCTCATAGCTGTTCATGGGGAAGGCTTGGATGCGTAACGGTTGAAGCCATAGCCGCACGAAGGTAGCAATAACGGCGGCACCGTTCAATCTTTCGTCCCTCAACCGTCGGATCTTCTGCAGCAACGGCCTCAACACGTCCTTCTCCTCGGCTGTCACCCTCACCTTCCACATGTCCGTAGCCTCGGTAGGTGCGTTGCGAAAGATCGGGAGGCCGAGGGTGGCGTTCTTGATGTAGAACCACCCGTCATACCATCCCTTCAAGGACTTCTTTAGCGACACCTTGATGTACTCCTTCGTCTCAGCGCTCTGGAGCATGATCGCGAAACCGTCGACCTGCCTAGCCGCGCTGAATGACTCCACCATCTGGTTGACCTGGAAGAAGTACCGCCATAGCCGCAGGCTCGGAGCCACCCCTAGATACGCTTCGCAGAGCGTGGCGAAGATGGCGATCTGAAGGATACCGTTAGGGTTGAGCGTCACGAACCCCTAGATACGCTTAGCATCTGCGTGCGAAAGAAGAAGCTGCCTGGGACGCTAGCCCGCACTCATGAAAGGAGAGGAAGCTCACGATCTTCCTCTCCGGCGGTGCCGGCACCTCCTGGTTTTCCACCGCCTCCCATTCGCCGGCTTCCTTCGACGGCAACAGCCCGGCACCATGGTACGACTCGAGCACCTCTTCCAATATGGCGGAGGGTTTCCACGTGGTTTCCATCACAGCGACGATGAAGACAAAGACGATGAAGACGGGGATGGTCGCAGTGGCCGCCGAAACGGACGTGACGACGACGACGAGCTTTGGATGCTAAGGTGAGCTAGCGCAAGGAAACTTGGAGCCGAAAACAATGGAGGGCCGGTGAATTTCGAAATCATCGCGCCCCCCTTTTTAAAGACTACCGAGGGGTGAACGTTACTCACCCCCACAGCCCACGATGCGATGGCATAGTAACTGCGCCATCCTGGGTGTGCACCACGACGTGCACCCACCACGCCGGCACCCCACTCACTGACAGGTGGGGCTGGACGCCGCCTCGCCACCTCTGCCACGATGGAGGTGACGTAAACCTATCTGACACGCTAGTCAATGGCTGATAGGCGCCAGTTGATGGGACGCGCATGCTCGAAGCGCCGCGCTCCCACCGCCGTCTGGTCAGCATCATCTAACCGACTGGATCGACTGGCGGTTACAATTCCCAGACGCCATATCCGCCGTCCACGTGGAGGCAGCGGAATCGTGTGATTGTTGGAGCCGTTACCCACGCCCGTTACTGACGTCGTGAGTCATCTCATGGATCAAGACAAATGAGAGGTCGGGCGATAAACCAACCGGCCCGATACTTGCTCGGGGCGCTGATCATGGAAAATGACTGGACTGCCCAGTCTGACTTAGGCGTGATGCTGATCATGAGACGAGCCGGCCCGACCGGTTCAATCTAGGCATCTGTCCCGACACTCAGCTAATAACGAAAATCAGCTTCAAACCGACCTCAAGGGCCGGGAACTATCGAAGATTAAGCCCACAACTGAACATTCGGATCGCTCATACGCTCTACGGGCGCGCTCGCGCGCGCTCGTAGGATCGACCATCGTCGGACAATGAGAAAGACAAAGATTAAGCCCATGACTGACCCTTCAGATCGCTCGAGGGCTCGGGGGCTACGCCCTACGGGCGCGCTCACGCCCTCCGTAGGATCAACCATCGATGAATGATGACGAAGACGAAGATTAAGCCCACTATTGACCCTTCGGATCGCTCGAGGGCTTGGGGGCTACGCCCTACGGGCGCGCTCACGCGCCCCCGTAGGATCGACCCTCAACGAAGACGAAGATGAAGATTAAGCCCATGACCGACCCTTTGGCTCGCTCGGGGGCTTGGAGGCTACACTCTACAGGCGTGCTCGCACGCACCCGTAGGATCAAGAGTCATACTTCAGCAAGGGTCAGCCCAGCGCCACCTCAACAAGGATTGCAAACGGCGGGCACAGGGGCTACTGTCGGGATAGTATACCCGGGTACTTATGGACCCGGCCTCTACACAAAGGTCCATCTACAAACTACGGCCCATGACCAGTCTACGACCCACAAAGGATCACATCCCGCCAAGAACGCCCGACCTCATCAATCGGAACCGCGCAAGCGTCCAAGCCCGACCGACAAAAGGTCAAAGCTACACGACAACAAGATTCAGCTCACCAACGGCTAGAAGCCAATGCTCTGACCCGACCCCCGAGGTTGAGCACCGCCTTAGCAACCAACCACTGACAGACGCAAAGATTCCTACCAACATACAGCAGGAGGTAAAGTAACCTCGCCAGTATGTAAAGCGTTCCAGAAGTTGGTAAAACAACCAAGCGATCGGTAAAGCAAGATGGAAAAATGTGCTTTGTCCTCCACGACTGAACAAAGGACGTATGAAGGCCACCGACCAATTGTACTAGCGCCAACAGGCGCCAAACGACCAACTCAGACGACGACCGAGGCCCCACCTGGCGGAGTGCCAGCAGGTTTCGTAGGCGCCAAGTTGATGCCCCGGTCCGATCCCTGTAAAAGGGGTACCATGGGGCATTAGATGAACCGAGGGGGGGGAGGAGGAAGAGAACAAGTGAAGTGAAGTTAGCCAAATTGTATTCAAGCCACCCCACTGTAACCACATCCACCCGCGCGAGCTGGGGTTATTGGATTGAGCCAAAGCCCTTCCGCATTGTACACGAGTTCATACGATTTGATCTCTTTCGTCCCTGTAGGGTATTACGTCTCGCGGCGGTCCGAACTAGGTTAATCTTTGAGTCTCTTTCGTAGACTAGGCCATTCGAATACAAAAGAGCGCACGAATACTCTCTCCGATTACGTAAATTTTACTGTGCCCGGTGGTCAGAACGCCGACAGTATATAAAGAACAACAACTGATCATGTAATCCGAGATGTACGCTCTTTAGTTTTAAGATATTGTTTTAAAATACTGATATTGTTGATTTTAAACATTAAATTTGACCATTTTCATATTTTGTAAGATTTATTTAAATGTGAAATTATTAATTATATATTAAATACTATTAATGATAAAGCAATCTACAATAAAATTTTTATATTTATTACTTCCTCGTCCCAAAATAAGTGATAATTTTTTTGTTTTGAAATATTCATTTTATTAAAAAGTTTACGAAAATACAAAAATAAACAAATTAAGCTTAAAGTATTTTTAATAATGAATTATTTCACAATAAAATAATTAATTTTTTCACAAATTTTTTGAATAAAGCGAATTGTCAAAAATGAGATGTTTGAAAATCTAAAACGACACTTATTTTGAAACAGATAGAGTATCATTTTTTAATAAAACGAATGACCAACGTTAAAAGTTCGTAGCGTCAATATTTTAGAAGAAATGCTACTGTACAAGAAAAATGAAATACTAGATAAAGACGGCAAGCTAAGAATAAAATTGGGGCTCTGATGCTTCACCGGCAACAGAGAAGTGAAGGTTTCAGAAACTGCACGTCTTCCCTTCCTACTGACGTGCATCGTG